>JAQIXS010001570.1:0-28907 GCA_034700785.1 Rossiulus vilnensis | reverse complement strand
GGCGCTATTTGCACCTTTGATATTTGCGATTAAAACGCATCAGCAGCAAATACAACATCCTCAGCCTGCATTAAAATCAAAATTTAGTACCGTATATGGCGGTAGAGGTCTAAAACAGGTTCAACAGAAGCAATTTTGGCGAAAAACCGAAGCTTCTTGAGATTTGTTTCTACTGTATTTACTCGAAAATAAGTCGCTCCCCGATTTTGAAGGATGAAATTTTGGAGAAAAAACTGTTATTTGAATCTAAGATGCGCTTACATTTTTGACAGTAAAACAACAATGTACTTAAGTGCATCAAAACGAGGTGCACAATGCTGGTTTAAATTTACCTCTGCAGAGTGTCAGCTTCTGTCAAGTCATTCCAACTGTCGAAATGGTGTAGGAAAATAGGAGTAGAAGTAGGGGTCTCAATAACTCAATTTAAACTTCGGATTATAATGCAGCAAAAATGGTTAAACAATAGCCGTTACATGGTTAAAGATGCCTTCCCAAACCAAGATTTCATTTTGCTTTGTCTCATTTTAAGTCGCACCCGCAAGTTATATCATAGTGAGAACTCTTATATTAGAGTAAATACGGTATTTTTTGGCAAAATTATTAATTCTCATCTTTGTACGAATCGGCTTTAATCCATTAAAATTCGTTTAGTTTCAAGGTGGTGTGAAAATACATGTATCTAATTCCAGTCTCCTACACTGTACATTATATTCTTTTACTTTGCTTTTCACTTACATGTAAGTGCAGCTGTGCAGATGATCATTAAGTCACTAAAAGTAAAAAATAACATGCGATAATTTAGTATACTGAATAGCCTACATGTATAGTATTTCAATTACCAATCTTTACCTGAATTTAAAGTTGAATATGATTGCGAGACAACTGATAGGAATATTCAATGTAGCTAATTAGAATCTATACCCTTGGCAGTACGCGTATTGATTTAATTAAAACACGTACGGCTATATGATGCATTATCATCCGAGCACATGTAAATATAGTAACACCTTTGGGTTTATTTAAATAATATCCACTGGAGCAGAGTACATGTAGTTAGAACCATTTACTTACTACAAACGTTGTAGCAGACAACTGAACACGTAATTCCCTCAAAAGCAAACATGGCGTAAATGATAGTTCTATGACGCATAGGAATATCTTCACGTGCCAAGTGACGTCACAGCGCGTGCCATTGCATGTGCATCGCACTTTGTAAAACTTGCCGTCAGGTGGCACTCAAATTTCCAGTAGGATAACTGCAGGCAATAATGAGGTTGAACCATGAAAAGTTACAATTTGTGTGGCGTATGCCGCATTTGATTTGATTGACATGTTGATGTAAAATCGATCAATCAGAAAGCAGCAGCATGTCTGCTGGTTAATGGGCTTCTCTTCATCAGTTAATTCCCTAACGGGCATAAAACATACCAACGATCATTATCCGATGACTGGACGATTTTAGTACATCTGCAATGTACATGTATATGGATTAATGAAACCAATAAGTACAGTTCTTTCAAATAACTGAACCTTAGGTAATTCAGATGCATGTATTTATCAACAGCAGTAATCATGATGTCAAATATCCTGTCAAGGCTCCTTCGATCGCACAATACATTTTATATCTTTTCAAAATGGGGATTTTTAAAAATACAAACAAACTTCCAATCATTGATTTGAGTGCTTCGTCGTTAAATATTTTACAGATATTAATTTCAAATAAAAAGATACTGTATTTGTAGTATACCCACTTGGACACCTACTAACATTTGCATCACGAAAAAAATTCGAGGTGAAATTGAACAGTTGTTGGACGAAACCAATTATTTGTGACAGCATTAACATGAATGTACAACATGTTTTTGCCGATTCAAAAATGAACCAAAAAATGTACTTTATGCTTAGTAGTTAATGAATCGTTTTGGCATGTTTTCCGAATAAAAAATTAAAATATCGTATTGCCTCTCGTCGTTCCGTGTTTACTTTTCCAATAATTTTTCACAATTTATGAGCAGTTCGTCTTCATTTTAATTATTAATTAGCGCGATAGGCGCTGCATTAAAAGTGAATGAAGCGCGCACTACTTTAGCTTTTTCAGAGCAAGAGCAAACAACAAGATGCCATCTTTGATACCACTTTCACATAAATAAACTGCATCGTATTGATCCGATGCTGTTTTCAGTCGTATGCGTTACGTAGCTGGAGGAACATGTTTTTTTGCTATTAAAAAATTGTCTTTATTTTTGCGCTTTTCAGAGCTAAATTGTTAGGAGCGTTTCGAGTTGCTTTCGGTGAGCAGAAAAAGTTTCCAGACCAGGATTTAATGACTCGTGTATGCAAACATGTAGATATTACGGCAATTCGTACATGTATAGCCGTATATATCTCATTGTGGATGCTGTCAGGCATATCTAAAATGGATCATGCTAGAGGTAGACTGGAGACCTTCAGTCTTGGGCCCTTCTCCAGTTGGGCACCTCCAGAAATTAAACAACTATGTAAAGATTCATTAACACGAAAAAAAATTGCATTAATCTTGGCAGAGTTGGGTTTTATTTGCAGAATTAAGACTTAAAGAAACATGACTGCTTTTGAGAGGACGATTTTTTTCGTGGATCTCTTTTCCGTGGTATTTACATTTTATAAACCAAGCACTTTTTTGCGTTTGAGAATGTACTGAATTTGGTGTATAATGCATTTTTGTGTGTTGTACAAATTCGTTTTATTGCTGATACTCATTGTAACGGAATGATTTGATGGATGTTAATTCGTTATCAGAGCTACTAATAATGATATTGATCTTACCATTAATTTAATTTTGTAAGTATTTTTGTCAACGTGAAATATTTTTTTTACTTCTTCTAAGGATTAAATTGTGCATTTTAGTGCACGTTATGAGAAGATAATGCCCAAAACTTTTATCTTGTTTTATTTATAAAAAGCAACAAATATGTGTATCTATATCATGATAATCAAGTAAAATACATGACATATTCATATTACGTGTTTTTATTCACTATTTCGACCATCGCTAATATTTCTAATGATTATTATTGATCATCTATAATAAGCTATTGATAGCTTATTACTGCATATATTCAGAAATCAATATCATTTATCCATATTATTATTATTAATTTTAAAGTAACAACAAATAAAATCGTCTGTACTGTCTTTACAAACGATTTTTTTACTGTTGAATTAACATTATTTCTATATTTACTAAACCTTTTAAAATAACTTGAAATGTTTAAAAATTGAACTTTACACCAGGGACTATTACCATGGGATCCAAGGATCAGAGGCACGTGAAATTGGTTGGAGATAAAATATATAGAACATTATTATTAAATCACAATCGTTGTGTGTAATTATTTGATAAAAGAATGTCAATATAATTTATTTCCTTTGTCATCCTATGCATTTCAGATTTCATCAAAATAATACCACTTTGTGATTTTTAATCGACGTTTGTTATTCTCTGTATCATAATCAAAACATTTGCAGATCAGATGTTACAGTCATGATATTTTCGTTCGTAAATTAGGCGTCACATGTTTCCCAATGCCCAAGAAGAGGGTTTTCACTTCCGTTTCTTCGTCGCATTTTAAGATTGCAGTTGGCTATCGATTTTCCAGCTCGATTACAGCGTCCAGGAAGCTGGAAATGAACTTTAGTGGATTATGGATTTTTCGTGTCGGGGAGAAAGAATTACGATGTGGTTACAAATTGCTGTTTGGCATCGAGGGGTGTGGGGTGAGGGGGGGGGGGTCTACCAGAGACGGTGGTTGGATGGCTGAATGACACGTTGTCCCCACGCGAGGGGGATTATGGAGTGGCAGCCATTGAACAAACACACAGCCCTGCCGAAAAGCATGCAACTTAAATAGGAGGCTAAATAGACATTCAACCAACCGAAACAACGAAGGGATGGTGGTGGAAAAAGGAGGAAGGGGGGGAAGAGAAGACCTCATAAGGGGGTGTGGCAGACATAACCACCAGCTGCAGCTGATTCCGTTCGAAATGACGTGGGGTGAGGGATGTGCTCTCGTATTCAGCACGCCGGATAAAGGGTCAAAAGGGTGGCTTATCGTTTTCATCCAGTAGATGTGACAATGTAGGGTTTTTGGGGGTGGGCGAATCTTGTTTTATTGGTGCACCTTCCTGGCGGTGACGCCATTGCTTTCTATTGCATTAGGGGTAATTACGCGTGCTAGGAGATATTGCATCAAATCCCATTAATTAGTTATGCCATAGGGGCTTTCGCCTTTGGGGTTATCAGGATATATCAGAGCCTGACTGGCAACATAACATGGCTTCTTCATTTTTTTAAAAAAACATTGCAGCTTTGCAGGTTCAAGTCAAAGATTTTGGGTGAATACCTATTGCAGTTTAGTAGTTCGTGAATTTTGGTTCTGAGAAGAAATTGTTACAATTCCAGACTTACAATTTTTTAACCAGCAGCATTACTGGAACATGGTTATTATAGGTATAAACCTAATGCAGCTTATTAGTTTTTTTTTAGAAATTTAACCATTTTTTAACCAACTGCCTTGCTGGTACATGATTATGGGTAAATACATAACGCAGTTTAGTATTCAATCGTATTCATCATGAATTTTTGAGTTTGAAAAGAAATTATGTAAGGCGTAATGTTACAATTTGTTATAACTTTTTGAAACAAATGTTTATTTTTTTAATATTGCAGCCTTGCATAAAAGTTTTTGGGCAAATACTTAGTGCAATTTATTATTATTCAATCATCATTCATCATGAATTATGGGTCAGAAAGGAAATTATTTAAAACTTAAAAAGAAGTGTAAAAATACATCTTGCTGTTATAAATGTGCATGTATATGTTTTATCATAAAAACCGAACACTAATCATGCTATTAAGGTATTTATTTTGAAATTCGAAATAATTCATAAAAATACCATTTTAGGACACTCTGTATACATAGTGCCTATATTACGCATTATTCTGAATATACATGTAAATGTATTTGAAAACTTATCTCCGTTTATTTGCATAGGTTTGTACTATTTTATTTATTTACATATTTAAAAGTACTCTTATCTAATTCTAAATATTTTTCTGCAAATACCAACTTCGTTTCGCACGAATAATTTTCATCTTCACTTTTAATTTTCTAATTTTGAACAATACGATTTCAAAGTATACATTTAAATTTCGGTGAGTAAAATTTCCTGCCAACGATTTTTGCAATGTAAAAATGTACATCAAGGATTGTGAACTTGAAAAGTAAAAGAAAAAATTAGAAATAATAGTAATAATAACAATATCAATAATAATGATTTTACTAATGCAAACATGACCTCCCGCCTTCATCTTTTCCAAAAAAGACCCATGGGACATCTATTTAAAAAAACACGTTTTAATATGAAATAACCATTCGCAATAAAGAGAAAAAAACTACAGAATTTGTAACACATGATAAATTCTAGCATATTAGTCGGAAGTTAGGATTACAACGTTTCGATGTAAATATTCCATTCTACTATAGTGAGATGCAGAACGAAATTGCTGTAATTTAATAGCACTCCGTAAAAACGTAATCTGGAATCCATAAAACGAAATCAAAATTGGGAATTTCCTGCAGCAATGCGCCCATCATAAATTTATTTATCCGATGGAAATACGTTTGGAAAACAGCTGTATGACATCGTTATAAAAGCGTGAGAGGATCGCTTCGCGAACATAGTGGTCTAAAAGTGCCCTAAGAGTGGTTTTCTTGGCATCCATTAGCCTACTTTGAAACATTTATGGTTGAGCTCCTTCTTGAATTTATGCCATAAAGCAGAAACGGAAACCTAGAGATGAGAGCTGCTTTGCATTTTTGTGCAGTAATAAACATATGATTGAAAAGCATGTTCGGGGGGTTAGCAAAGGGCCCCTATGCATGATGGACGTGGAAATTCACTCCAATTTCAAGCGTTTCATGTATGATTGTTATTTAAATTAAGCTGAAATCGATGGATGGAAGAAGGAATGAAGTCGTTGCAGCCTGCATCTCATTTGCATCTTGATATTCAAATCAGGTAGCTTAAATCTCTCTCGCATTTCCCATTAGAATGGAAAAATAAAAAAAAAGCTAGCAACCAAAAGCCCTCGAGTGTGCACTAGAGACGGGCTTACCGCTACATAATTTATCCTTCGGAAAATTCAGAAAGTTCAGATGACATTAGCATGCCTACATGGCGTCTATTTTAGGGTACTCGAACTAAAAATATCATTAATTCAGGATACAAAATTAAGCTTATTAAAAATTACGTTATTTGAGGACAATGTTGTTATTATTGTCGTATATTAATTAAAAAGATAAATGACATTTCTTCCACTATTGAATTTTTAAACTAGGCTTAGTTTTAAAAAAAATGTTATCATGCTCCATAAAGTAATCCATTCTAAACAATGACTTAAAATATATTACGGGTAGTGATATCGCTTAGTGTCAGTTCTAATTCGTAAATTCATATACACAGAATAGAATTGAACGATATGATTATATGTTCTATAACGTAAACTAGTTGAATTTATTATTCAAAAATACAAATGTAAATGAAGAGCATTAAACCGCCCTAAATCAAAATAATGAACTACGTTGTCACAGCTTTGTAAACAAAGCAAATTTCTTTTACCAAATTTCTTTTTTAATTTCAAATTTATTATGTTCATGGAATTGTCTGCATGAATAGAATAATGGCTTAGTATGATGCATGGTTTGATGTTCTATATTTTATGTATAACTAATTCAAACTACTGCTTTATAAAAACGATATTTGATGCAAAAAAAGCTATTGGGATAAAGCTTTTAGTAAAAATACAGTTCGTGCTATGAAAATTCAGGCTTTTAATATTGATGTGATTCCAAGGTAACCCTATGATATTATCGATATATTTGATATTCCATTTGTTTATACAAAAAATTTCAAAAATCTGTTTTTTTATTTTATCTGATTCTAATCTGTCTAAAGCTTTAGTAAAAATCATGTTACGTGTTATGAAAATCTTTACTTTTCATATTTAGGTGGCTTCAATACCCCTACATTCTTGATATATTTGATATTTCATATTTTATATAAAGAATAATCCAAACTTTAAAAAGGACTATCTGATACAAAATTTAAAAGAGGTCCATTTTTCTGATTCTAATTTGTCTAAAACATTTAGTACAAATCAAGTTTGCATATGAAAATTCAGACTTTTTAAATTTGGGTGATTATAATAACTCAAGAAAGTTAAAAACCAAGATTATTTTTAATATGGGATATAAAATGAGCTTGAAATGCTACCCTTGTCTTAATAACAAATCATTTTTTAATTATTATACTTTTACATAAATAGGGCCCCTTTATTTTCCCCTTATAAATCCGGCCCTACGCCTAGTCCGGACGCCCTTAATGGAAGTCCCTTCAGCTATAGGTGGTGATAACAATCCGAATAAGTCGATCCAGAACCCCTGGAGTGCCATAAAAAAAAAGTCTGCATTCAGGATGCGATATGCCCTGCATTTCAATAAGTTTGGAAATATTGCTGAGTATTAAGGTTTGAGTTAGAGCTGTGTAGGGGTGAGCTGCATGTTGATTGCTGTTTATGAAATGCAATTTTGCACATTGTCATTCTGCCCGGGGTCTTTTCCCCTGCCCACTTGAAAACCCATCTGATGGAAAATGCATCGATTGAACAGCTGGTGTGCAATCGCAGAAGTGTTTGTGCAGCGGAAATAAAAATAAAACCCCTTGTTTACAATGCACTGCATGAACTGAGGTGAAAAATTCACGAAACACTGTACGCTAGATTTTCAAGCCAATATCACTTCAACTTCAGCCAAGAAATTGCGCTATTTCTGGTCTGTAAGTGGACAAGGTTTTCAATTACTTCAATTTCGCAAAGTAGTGTCTAACTTTACCCCCAATGCAAATTGGATCCCTTTCGAAGTGGTGAACTAGTTGTACAGTACAGTTGAGCTTAAAGCTTTGCATTAAATGTATAAAATGTAAATATCGATTGTAATCGAGGGTTGAATCCAACTTAAGGATTTCATTAGCGAATTCTTCGCTGCCATTGGGATTTCGTGTGAAAACCACTTTTTCGGAAGATCCCCTAGTTGGGTTTGTGGCGAGAAATTAAGGGACCAGAACGATAAAAATAAAATCTAAAAATCATCGAGTCGAGAAGGGAAAAGCCCCAACGAGAGAGAGAGAGAGACTAGCAAAATTATAACATTCAAATTGAGCAAACAATAAACGAAATAAAATGCATTATTACATTGGCACCGATCTTGATGAATATAAGGCGTGTGTAGCTTTGCTACATTCAGAATACATGTAATCCGTATGTAGCAAAACTACTTGTATGAATGTACTACATGAACACATGTATGATGCATGAATATTTAAGAATTACATGTACAACTTCCAATTATTGTTTTGTTTGTTATACTAATTTCTCTAAAGGTTTTAGCAAAAATAAACTTTGTGTTATGAAAATTAAGACTTCACACTTAGTTGGGGGTTTCAATACCCCTACACGTTTCTTGATGCAATTAATATTCTATGATTTATAGAAAAAAATTAGGAGGCACCGTTTGAGACTTAATACAAATCTGATAGATGGACAAAATATTTTGAGTATGTATCAGATTTGTATTAAGTCCCAAACGGCGCCTCATAAAAATAATCCAAAACAGTTTTTAAAAAAACAAAGTTGTTTAAGATACGAAAATATAAAAACAATTTAAATAATGTTCAGATAAATCTGCCTTTTATTTATTTTAAAATAATACAATAATCCACCAGAAAGAATTGTGATTATCCTGACTAATTTAATACAATTTAATATAAGAAATATTATGTCTTCATCCAAAATTATCCATTAAGATTTGTAAGGGATTACTGCAAGAAAGAATGGGACGAAAATGGTATCACAACAGGATTTTGCAAAGGGTTTTGTAAGGTTTTATTGGCAGATACTTTATAATAATGTTCATTTGATATATCCAGCAATTAGATTTCTCAAAAAAATTGAATGAATGACGCATGAAAATTGGATAATTTACCATTAAAATCCATGTTTCCGATGGACAAATTTGTTAACGAGACCATGCTTGAGCTCGCTCTTAATTGGCAATTATATTAGTAAAATTACTGTATAATTCAAAATGAAATGCATTGCCCTGATTATGTCTGATCATTGACCAGTACGTATTCTTTTTAGGGTTGACATTTTGCGATAAAATAGGCCTACACCCAACGTTCCTAAGGACGTACAGTACAGTATTTCTCCTGACCACTGGTCTCTGCAGAAAATATGCTGGATTGCGACATCGAAGAGATGAAATTTCACCAGTAACTTCCGGAAATGATCATGGCAGCTGCATTAATGGGTCTTTGCGAGGATTAGGGCTACTCTGGTTAGTTTGCAGCAACTCAGAGAAATGCGCATTTTTGTGCAGCGTTTGACTCTCATTGTTATCTCCTGATAAAAGAAGATTAATGGATAACATTTAGAGGCGCATGGAATGTGCATGGTGGGGAGGGAAGGGAATCTGGGGGTGGGGATTAACGAAATTAGGCGAAAGGGAGAGCGCAGAATTGCCAACTCCCCAGCCTATTTCTCATTTTGATTGCGTAGTTACAATATTGGATCTTGTAATTCGTCGCATTTTTCTCATTCCCTTCGCTTACTTGCCACATTAAAGGCTGTCTCATTTCAACGTGACTTGCTGTTTTTAGGCAAGCAGGATGAGGGTTAACGTATTTGATTGCTTAATGCGGTGCCTTTAAGTCAGCAAACCACTATGATAAAATATATATAACCATATTCGAGCACCATTTTAACTCTGGAAAAAAAAAAACGCGATTCACAAAAAAGTGTCGCGTTTTCTGGTGCAAAAAGACGACGCTCATTACAACACAATCGATTCATTTTGAACGGGATCATGTACATTTTGTAACAATTTACTCCAGACAGTAGAAGAAACGTTGTAGCTTCTTATAGACGTTCAATGACAAACATAATTTTCAAATGCATGTAACTCAGGGTTAAGTTAGAAATTAGTCATTTAGCGTCTAGGCATCTAGAACAAGAAGCCATCAGAATGTAAAATTACGAAAAATTTGGATAAGTGCCCTTTCAGCAATAGTCGATTCAATTAGGGCCATGGATGGAACATTCAGGTGTCCATTGGACGGAAATGCTATTGGTCATGTTCAAAAGTGTTATGCAGAGTTTTTGTTGATAAGAAGTATTTACAGTATGTAGTTTTTCTCATCAATTTCCTAAAATGTGGTACTCTATATGAAAAGGGTTTACATCTTAGATGCGGAGTTAATGTCATGATAAAAGACTGTCAAACTCTGATGAAAAATTTAAAAAATCTTGCCTCAAGAAGGATTTCTGATAATATTTGATTTTTATCATAAATTTCCTAAAACGTGTCACTCTATATGAAAAAGACCTCCATGTACATCTTAGATATTAGTTATTGTCATTAAAAAATTTATCAAACTCTGATGAAAATTTGAAAATAAAATTATTGCTCTATGATAATTAGTTCATTTTTTATGATTTTATTACACTGGTGTTTTTATGCAGCTTCATCACTAATATTCGTTTTCTCTTTTCTTCAAATGCATGTACATAACAATAAATTGAAGCCTGCATAATTGTCCAGAACATTGACCCTACGATTAGTTTTATCACAGCGTTAAGGTACATAAATAAACTTTTAATTAATATTTCTCAGTTTACTTCTTTAGTTGATACAATTGGCATTATCTGAAGAACTAGGATCGAAGATGTGGACCCTTTTCATATTGAGTGCCACAAATATATACTGGCTTGGTTAAATATTTCATGTATTTTCGTTTGGTATCGATCACATCCCTGACTGCAAAGCAAGAATGGAGCCCAGGGTGCTGACATTTTTGCCCCTAGGTGGCGCTAACCAACGGTCAACGATAAATCTGGAATGATGCTCTGGGCAGCAGAGGCTAAAGGGAAAAGAAAATTATTAAACAAAGATGTCACAAGGCAAATATTGATAAGTAGAGCTCACATGTGTTAATTTTACGCCAAGATGACGTCACTCGAAAAAAATTATCCTTTATTTAGTTATTATTTTTTTATCATAATTTCTGAAGGCTGACTGAAAAGGATGCCCACAATGCAAAATAATGACACATTTTTGCTTCAAATACTTATTATAATTGCAAAATGTTTTTCCTTTACATAGAATTGGTCATCCACTGGGGTTTGAGTTTTTTTTTCGTAATTTAAAAGTATCCTGCTTATTTATAAAACAAATTAAATAAACTTGAAATTCCTCCCTGTTATGCTCATCTTCAGAGGATTTTATTGGGAGGAAAAATTAGTTGTTTGAAACGTTTTACCTAAAAAAAGGTTTTTTTCAACATCATACTTTCGAGTTTATTGAAATTGTTATAAATGAATGGGACATTTTCAAATTTTATGACCAAATTTACACTGAGGAAAATAAATTCAGCAATTATAATAAACACCTGAAGCTAAAATGTCTAATTTTTAATATTATTGTTAGTATTATTTTTGCACTTTTAGTTTGGTTTGAAGGTTTTTGGCCGATCTTGGATGGACTTAATCTCTATATTCTCCCCCCTCCCTCCCCCCCTAAACACGACACTGCATTTATGATTTTGAGCCCCAAACACGAAATAAGATACACGTATGCAATTTAAGATAACAATACATTTTTCTCAGTACTCGCATTTCATATCCCAGAAATCTCTTCATCTCCATGACTCTAGTTTGGCGAAAAATGACATAAATGTGACAAATGTCGAATGACCCCAGCCAATTTATTGATTGGTCCAAGGGTTTCCAGTCTGAAGCCAGGTGCCAGGAAAATGTATAACCCCCCCACGGACACTATTGTGATTTTATTCCGAATACCATTTACTGTATAGTATACTTTCATTGATTTTTCCAGCCAAGATGGCGAAACCCAGAAATGGGTGAAACATGCTCTCGGAGGCTTGTAGCAGCTTGAAGATACACAATATTGATTACTGGTATCGAGATAGTGCATATAGAAAGTAGATTACAGATGAAGTTGTCAGCTGCGCACCCCTCATACATTGAAAGACCTCTCGGGATTTGCGATCGATTGCTGCTCACCATTTATTTCTCACGACGAAGAAAAAGCCAGCAGCAAAACTAGCATCTTTTATTTTTGCAAGACTGCTTTAATGGAAAACTCATTTTCGCCCCCTCAAATAAGCCTTTTGTGGTTGCATTTTTCGGCTTATTGATCCACTTTGGCAATTTTCTGGAAGGTAGATTTCAGAGCAAACAAGCAATGCGCATCACCAGCCCCTGCGGCATGTCCAACGACATGAAAATCCACGCCATCCAATCATCCAATACGAAAATCTGAGCAAAAATGCCCAAATTCATTACTGGGCATGAAAGTGAATACGCGAAAATGGGTTTAGCGAGGTTTACCTTCCAGGGTTTTCAAGATTTTCTTACAAACATTGATATTTCCATCAGGTTTTATTGACTTGAATGACACGGCAGCTTCAGCCTGAATGCGTCGGGGGAACTTCAGTGAAACATGAAACAAAATCGATAAGGTATTGAAGAGCGGATGAAGGGAATGCTGATCAAGATTTTCTGCGATTGAGGGGTGCCAAATCGTAACGTATCAAGTGCCGAAAATCAACTGAAAGGAGCGAGGGAAAACTTGAATTTCGTGAAAAATGTAGATGGCACTGAACGGATTTCGTTCAAATGACACCAAGTACATTAGTTGTGCATCATCGACGTTTAATTTAATTTAATTTCGGAAACAGTAATGAGAACTTAATGAAAAAAATTGTTTTCTTCTAAATTTTGACAATTTAATATGCACAAATTGTGCGACACAAAACGGTGTGTGTCTCGCACATTAATATTACGTTTTTTCCTTCAATTTCTTTTCAATTTGTAATTTTTTCGGACAACTTGTGCAATAGCATTACGTTGTATTTTCCCAATTTTTTTCTAATTTCCAATTTGTGTCACACATTAGCATCACGTTGTTTCACCCCCCAATTTTTTCCAATTTTTTGCGAGGTTTACCTTCCAAGGTTTTGAAGATTTTCTTATAAACATTGATATTTCCATCAGGTTTTATTGACTTGAATGACACGGCAGCTTCAGCCTGAATGCAATAAAATAAGTGAAGCTTCAATGAAACAAAATCGATGAGGAATTGAAGAGCAGAAGAGAATGCTTATCAAAATTTTCTGCGATTTGAGGGTGCCAAACCATCAAGGAGAGGGAAAAAAACTTGTTTCGTGAAAAATATAGGCGAGATAACATTCATTTAATTTCGTTTAATTGACATTAAATTTTAAAAAAGAAATGTGAACTAAATTACTAATTTCGACATTTTTCCAATTTTTATCCATTTACTAATTTTCTTGAAGAAATTGCGTAAAACATAACGGTGTATGTGTCACACATCAGCAAATCGTTTTCTTCTTCTATTTGTTTGGACAATTTATGCAACGCAAAACAGTGTATGTGCCACACCTTAGCATTACGTTTTTGTGGTGTAATAGCGTTCTAATTGAATTGAAATCTAATTGAATTAAAACAATTATGACAATGATTATGCTTAATCTGGATTATTTCTACTACCTAAAGTCCAACTACAAGTGTTATGAGGGGGAATCATTTAGTAAAAAAGTGTATGTGCTCGTCTTTTTTTACATGGCTGTCTGGGATGGCTTCTAATCTTAAACTAAACTTAAACATAGGAACAACCAATATCGATCCATAAGCACTTTTGCTAAATCATCCTTTGGTTTTTTTCCCCTTTAGTTTGATCTTAGAAAAAAAGATTAAACGTACAAGAGTCGTAGCACTCTTCATATGCAACGATATTCTATTCGCTGGAGATTATAATGTGTCTGGAAATTTCATTATAATTATTTTTTGCTGGAGGTTTGCTAGATTGCTTCCATGTTTATACTGTATATTTTTTTAAATAAATTATATGAAAAATGATAGACCCTAACTTATGACTAATTCTACACCAGGTAAAAATAAATTTAATCTTCTAATAAGTAATTGAAGCAAAAATGGCATATTGTCAACTGGCTCATCTGCATCCAAAAGAGCTTTAATTTGATGCAATATAATGAAATATTGATTATCAGTTGAGAAATTATCTGCCATGCTAAAAGATGTATGTCTTCAAATATTTTATAACCGATAACTTGCTAGAAGGCGTTGGACTAAAGCGCCTTAACATTCGTTGCAAAAGCTACTAAATTGAAAATGACAAAATTTGGGATTTAAAAATAAACGTGTGCATGTTATTTGTATAAAAATTAAGATAATTTTGTCGTATTTTCAGGACACAATTTTAAGGACGAATTAACACAACTTTTTAATTTTTGTTTGTAATGTTTTTATACATGTACTACGTTTGTAAACAATGTGCTTAACCTGTGGTTTGTTTAAAACAAAGAATTAAAATTAAAATTATCGACACAAATTTGTTTAAATAACGTTTTGTTTGAACAAAACGTTATAATTGCTTTCTTGAATAGGTCTGTGTATTTTTGTAAGCAATGTTTTTAATATATTATTTTGTTTTACTAAATTCAACGTTGGGTTCAAATGTGTGTGAGACAATTCTTCCTAAAATTAAGTTTAAGATAAATAACGGAATGTATTTTTTTTTTGTAAACAATATTTTAATTTCTTAGACAGTTTTTTTTTCATGAAATTAAACTTTTGTTCCTTTTGTTTGTAAATGAGAAAATTCTTTCTAAATAATTTTTAAGGTATACTCATGTTATAATTCTACCAAACCTCATTTATTAGCAAATGTAACGCATACACACGTGCATGTACATGTCAATCGAATATTTAGCATCTGTTACATAAAATTCTTCACACAATGCTGGATTTGTTTCTTATAGTTAGACGTAAATCAAAAGTTATCATACAAGACATACATTATATAGAAATAACATTTCATGTAATTAAACGTGATGGTGTGCCATATCCTTGGCAGCAGCTGATTTTTCGTCCGCCTGCTTTTGTTGTTTGCAATTTGTAAACAACGTCATGGCATCTGACGACGAAGTAAAGCCGGATAATGAATCCACGGGGAAAAACGACACCGAGGTATGTTAAATAGTCAGTTATTTCGACAAATAGTTTCACTAAAATGCAAAGGTGAACTTCGCTCCGTCATGTTGGGCGTGCGATGGCCATGTACTTGGCGCCACATTTCTGGAATTTTCTTCTGGGTTCAGAGTACTACTTACTATTTCATCAACTGTTTAATAACTTAAACAATTTCATTTCAGGCTCACTCCTTGGCCGTCGATGAGGTTCGCAAGCTCGTCGCTGAAGAAGGACGATCTGCTAGAAATCTCCTCATTTGGAATGTGCCTTTGGAAGAAAGTGAATATGGTGGGTTTTCAAAGTTGGTCTAAAAACTATTAGCTGTCACGCAAAAACACTGTATTTTGGCAATTTTGGATCAAAACGTACAATTTGGTACGTATGGATAGATGTGGATCAGTCACAGACTTTCTAATACAGCAAGTCCTGAACCCATACAGTGTATCCAACACTGTCCATGTCCATAAAATCTCATCTTCCAATCCAGATCTGCCAATGACTGCAATGTCCCTTTAGTCATTCAAGACCAAGTTCCTTTTGCACACAAACTTTTCCTGGTTTGTTGTGCGGAGTTTCCAAGAAATATAGCCTAGTAGGCCTGTATCAAAAATAATTTTTCAAAACTCATCTGACAACATCCGTTTCAGTTTAGAAAAGACTACACCAGGAAAGCACGACAGTTAGTATATCAGGAGCTCCTGAAATGTGCGTCATGTACATGTACAAATGAATATTGCACACGTATTTCAGCAGTGACACGACTAAAAAAAAAGAATTTACGGGATGAGCAATTTTGTAAATCGGTCTCTCAAACCCTTGTTTTAGAAGTGACAAAAGTACCAATCCTGCAAAATCTGTGGGGTTCCACGATGTGCTGTTTTTACTGAAATGAACAGGACATTTCACTTCGTGTATTAAAACATTTGACCCAGAATATAGGCTATACAATTAAAAAATTAACCAGAAAATTGCTTCTGACCGTTTCTTTATGAACTTCCGAAAAACTAAATTTTGTGGTGCTCACCCTATAGCTGGGAGATGCTTGTTCAAAACTTTGGTTGGCCATTCTGACTTCAATTTTTCATATTGTAGTATGTTAGGTTTTTCCTGGCAAAAGCTGGAGTGGTTTGTGTATTGAGCTGTCCTACGTTTTGACTGACTACTGCTTTCCCATTGCCTTATCTGCATGTGTCCTGTGGTAACTGCGGTAGTTAATTGAAATTCAGCAAACATAAGTTTGAATTAGTTATCCAATTTCGAATTATTAAACCCAGTTAATTCTTTTAATACTTTGATTATAGGAACAATAAAGAAACCTCCCACTTCACCACGTTTGATCAGTTCGAAGCTGGCTTTTTTTGAAGGCACCAGACGTGGTAGCAAGCGGACTTTGTCATCAATGGGAAAATCTAGGATCCGCTCGGCATCAGCTGGTCGAGACCCTAAATTGGATTTCAAATCGCGTTACTGGACGTTTTTGTTTGATAATTTACGCCGAGCAGTGGACGAAATCCATGAGACGTGTGAAACTGACAACAGCATTGTGGAATGCAAGGTACAAGGAATTTTGAACAATAAAGTGCAAAATGCTTTTTGGTTGTTTTAAACTAGACGCTTTTTGTTTATATTTTCAAATAAACGATAACTGGTCGCAATTTCAGGAGGCTATTATGGTACTGGAAAACTATACTAAAGATTTCCATTCCCTTATTGAATGGATCAATCTGAAAAGAGATTTTGATAGCACTCCTGCGAGAAACAGGTAGGATTTTTTTAAAAATTCTTTGTTCAATCAATTTTACCCCAAAAAATATGTAATCTTTACTATAATCTGTGATTAAAATACCTGCTTCTATGCAAATATTTTATTACAAATTTCTCTTACATGTGAATTTGCTTGTTAATCCGATGTACTCCCAACAATCGCTATCGTTCCGTGATTCTATGATGTGGAAAAGAAAATATTTTCTGAACTGTTCTTGTAGACCCACTTCATTAGCATGGGGAATGAGACGTCCATCTTCACGGAGCAACCTTTTTATTTCAACTTTTGACCTCATCAACAAACCGACTGCCCAACGCGCACTGAAGTTTGAATCATGCAGGTGGGTTCTATAACATGATTTAAAAACATATCTAGTTGCTGCTCGGGATTTCACATTTAACGGAACATTTTATTTTTAAAGTGAGACTTCCAGTCACTCCCCACCTCAGTGTGCATCTCAGGGAGTGCAAACAGATCCTGTAGAAAATGTTGCTACGGAAATAATGCAAACAACTCCTGTCAGTGTGCAAGAAAGTGTAAAATGCCCTCCAAAATTGAGCCCAAAACCAAAATTGGCACCTGCTTCGACCATTCCATTGAAAGATACCACTCAAGGGACATTTGCGAAAGCTGCTCAAAGAAATTTACCACAAACTTCGACCCATAGTGTTTCAAGCAGTGGCAGTAAAGTAACGCCTTCTACCTTTCATTCACCAGAAAGTGGTCTTAAACCAAAGGTTGGACAGAGTTCTGTCACAAAACCACTGATGAAAGCAAAACTTCCTATTGCTGCAATTCCGAAAACTAGTGTATCGGCAACTGGTACCGCAAGTAAAGCATTTTGCACCACCGCAAATTCCAGACCTGCAAATGTCACAACGCATCTTACGCCCAGTGCTCAGGCTCCTAAAAAAACACCAGAAATGCCAACAGCTCGCAAGGTCGAGGCCAAAAATGGCTCCACTTCGTCTCTCAGCAGCACTTCATCGAGCAGCCAAAGTTGGGCAGATAAAGTGCGAGGAACCTTCTCCACAACGACTGCAAGTGTAAATAGCATGCAAAACACTCCCGAGGAAGAAGTGAAAAACGAAGTTTCCAAGCATGACGGTAAGTGCTGTAAATTTTCAGACATTGTTATAAACGTAAAGTATATTTTCAGTGAACAACTTGCTTGCAAAGAAACTGGCCTACCTAAAGGTACCGTATTAAAAGTAATTTGTTCAGTATGTAGATATCCAATTTAAAATCGGAATATCTCGTTTTGTGAACAATTTATTGCTCTTTGAAATGCACATAATTTGACTAAAATTCCTCCTCAATTTATCAGATGAAAAGCCTTTAAACAACAGAAAACCATTTGCGATTTTTGGGACATTTGAATGCTTGTACCCCTCTCACTACATAAGCTTCTGTAGGAATACAATGTACTAAGTACTGAGATTTAAGAGTTGCAATGACCATATTTTGCATACTTAGTATGAAGTGCGATCCATTTTCTGTACAATTGGCGTGAATTTTCAGGATATTCTCGTACGAAATTCAAGGGGATATTTAATCAGTTTGGGTGCATTTGTAAGTGCGTTAAATTTTTCTTAAAACGAGCTATTCCGATTTAAAATTGGATATCTACTTGCTGAACAAAATGCAATTTTTTAATACCATTAGATGGGCCAGTCTCTTTGCTCTGAACTGTAAATTTTAAAATTTGGTACAGTTTTCATAATAATTCCAAAAAAAGTTTGCAATATGTGTGGTCAATTGATCAATCTTGTGGTCAATCTGTTTTAGACGATCTTGAAGGCTGGGAAACTGTCCAGAGGGTGCGGTCGAAATGTCGAGCCTCGCCACCATGCAAAAGCCAAAGGTTTATTGCCGGAAATGCGAGAAGCAATTCGATAAGCGGATTTGAAATGTACAAAGAAAAATCACACCAAAAGCAGTTACAAACCAGCCGTTCTAAAGTCAGTCCACTGAAAGAGAAGAAACTTGCAACGAGCCACAGTTTCCAGTCGTCAACCGCTGCACCTGCTAATAATAATAAAAAGGAGCAGCCAAAGCCTGCCAAATCGTTGCCATCTCTTCACATAAAATCACTGGACGCTGGTTCTTCATCCTCACCAGCATCACTGAGACGCGTAACTGGAAACGAGAAGAAAGAGGACCCCAAAGATACTGCCAAAGCTAGAGTTATGACCTCACCTGGAAAAATGTCACCAGAGAAAAATGCTAAAACCACAGAAAAGAACGATGTTGCTAGCGTTTCCGAAGCTAAAATACCCCTCGAAAATTCGTCAAGTGATCAGCAATCCTTGGACGAAAGCTTTTCATTGGACAATGTGAATGATTCGGAAAATGGAGATGAATTAAACGACAGCCAGGATTCGCTGCAGGCAGAATTATTGGCTGAAATGGCCATTGTTAGCGAGGTGAGTATTGATGTGTTGAAGTTTTTGCAGGTTATTAAGAAGTTAATGATGTCGGACATTTTTAATAACTACACTTGCAAGCAAAGAAACTGGCCTACCATCCAGTTTAAAATCGTTTTGTAAGCAATTTAAAGCGCTTTGATACGTACCTAAATTAACTGAAATTCCTCTTGAATTCAGTAGGCTAATAGCCTGAAAATACAATGCAATGCCATAAATTCACACCAATTCTAAAAAAAAATGTATCGTGCTTCAAACAAATTATGCAAAACACGATCATGTAGCTCTTTCATCTCAGAACATCATGCCATATTCCTTGCAGAAACTCTTTGATAGCCACCAAATATAAAGGCATGCAGATGTTTTTATTGAATTAAATCGTTCTTAAATGTTGTAAAATAGTGTTTTATCTACTTCTCATTACACATGTTTTATCTTAACATGCGTTAAACACGTCATCTCTAACTGTCTTAAGTCCTATTTATGAAAATGCTGCTGACTTTTTTCTTATTTGATAACATATGCATATGCATTTTTTATGCAGGATGAGGGGTCTGTGTTAAGTCTTCCTTATTGTGAGGACGATGATGGCAATCAGTCAGAAAGTAATTTTTTTTAAATTGTACGCCATGCTCTTGTACATGTACGTTTCACCTTTTATGGAAAGTTTTATTTCTTAGCCACAACGACTGAGGATGAAGCAACTCTTTCTGGCCGTTTGACTCCAATGTGGGGCGATTGCATTGAAAGTGGTGACTTAAGGGCGCCTGGACACGTTTTGCAAATTCACGAAAAGTTGTCTTCACCATCTCGAAAACGGTGAGTATTTTGCTAACAATCAGTGCGTTGAAGGAACCTGTAAGAATTACATTTGAGATCATCTTTAGGTAGTTTTAAAGTACTCCAGATTTTGTTTAACTTTCAATAAAAACGAACATTGCCTTTTATATCGAGGTCTTTAAAACACCTACCTGTGCATAATTTTTTGCTTTTCAAAATTGTCTAATATTTCCAGACCTCTATCAGAATCTAAACGAAGGCATGAAGAAAAGCAAGCTAGGGCTCAGGAGCAACGAGTTAAACTTTTGGAAGAAAAAGCCCAAAGATGGAAAGAAATAACCAAAAAAGTAAGTTTGGAATTGGTATTGGCACCAATGGATCACATGGTTTAGGATTTTCATTCAAGTCATGTAACTAATTCCTTACTGAATCTAGCTGGAAGAAAGTCGACAGCGCAAGGAAGAGGTCATGCAACAGAGAAAGCAAACAATGGAAGCGAAATTGCAGCGAGCCGAAGAGAAACGCAGAGCCCAGTTGCAAAAAATAGTGCGAAAGGCTCATGACGAAGAAGAAAAGGTAACTTGATGGTGCATTCTTGATGTTATAGGCTTTACTTTAAATTAAAATGTGCTTAAACTTCACTTTCTTTAAGGTTAACGAAATCGCTTTTATCAATTCACTGGAGGCCCAAAACAAGAGGCACGATGTCATGAGCCGAATTCAAGGGCATGAAGCGAGGTTGCTAGACTTGCAGGTAGGTTTCAAATTTGTTGAAAGCTACACTGTGGCGGTTTCCTTTTGTATGGAAAGTTGTATGCAATCATTCGTATACAATTGTGTTTGTTAATTAGGAAGAGCGACAGCGAAGGCAAGAAGAAAAAGCAGCCAAAGATGCTGCGGTTGAGGTAGTTATTTTAGCAACATTATTAAAAAAACTGCTGGTTGGTACATTTGACGTGTTCTACTAGCAGTTACAAATTACTTTTGCGAATAGTAAAATTGTCAAATTTTGCATAGTTTGATTTCAAGATGGTATTCTCATAAATTTAGTTACGAGAAAGTATTAATGTAGTACCGAAAACGAAATCGCTCAATTCATGAGATTTCGGATATTTAGCAGTGTTTTTCTTAAAAAATTTGTAAACCTTAAATTTGTAAGATAAAATTCCTCGTGTAGAGGTGTAGAATGTATATGTATTTTTAGTTTTTAAAGTAGTCAAAATGTGGATAAATATTAGTTGGGAAGAATTTATTTTCACTTGATCAACTGAATGTAAATTTTATTACTGTTGAATGGTCTCAATATTGACTGGTAAATATATTTGAAGGATAACTTTCATGCTTTTCAAAAGTCAAGTAATGTTTATGGAAATTAAACTTCACTTTTTTCCCCCCTTTTGATTCTGGATTTAGAGTAAAGAATTTTCCCACAATATTTTACAGTAGATCAATTTATCGTTCATGAAACGTCTTTTTCAGGAACGCCGAAGAGCTTTAGAGGCAGAACGACAGGCTAAACTTAAGGTAATGCAAGAGAGGCGACAGGAAAAGGAGCAAAAGATAGAGCAACATCAGCAGGAGCGCGAAAAAGAACGACAGGAAATGGCTAGGGAGAAAGCGAGGTATTCATTCTGCTTCTCCAAACTTCACTGCCATTTAATTTTTAATTTAATGACCGGTTTTATTCGCTAGAGATCGTGAGGAGAGGATGTCGGCTTTGCAGGCAGCGCAGCAAGCAAATGTGGAAGAACTCCAAAAGAAAATTCAGCAAAAGGTAAGGATGTGGTTGTAATAATTTATAGTGGCGCGGTAAGGAGTGCGACGAGGCATGCGTAGTTTAGAAAATAAATCCGTTATTGCTTTGGAAGTGTTTATAGTGGAGCCGGAAATCGAGCAACGGTACATAAGGCGTAGCGTGTGGTGAGTGAGGGTTCAAAAATTTTAATGTGCCGAGCGGCGACAAACGAGTCAACTAGTGAAAACTCCGATTAACAGCAAGTTGTGATTGTTAACATGGCACCGAATTAAGACTTTCTAATTTTTTTTTTAAAATTTAACTTTAATTTGTAACTAATTAACATGAAAAAATTAACTCCAACTTAAAAAAATGTACCCCAACTTTAAAAAAATTAACTTGTTATCGCCGCTCTACTATGAACACAGCCTTAGTGCAATTGAAGAGAAACTTCGTTTTGAATGCTGTTCAGCAATAAGCATGTTAGTGTTTTAATATTTTTTTTGCTTTAGCAAGAGGAAAGTGCTCGTCGTCACGAGGAGAATATCGAGCACATAAGGCAGAAAGCTTTGGAATTGAGCATCCAGAGAATATCTTCTACGTCTGATGATGCACCTCGATTAGTTCCTTATGAGACTAAAAAGCTTTGCTCCTTATGCAATGTTTTGGTGAGTGGAATTTTTGTTAGTACATTAGCACAAGGATTTGTTTCTGATAATGTAATTAAAATGGATGTTTCCCAATGCTTAGATTGGTTCCGAAGTGTATCTTTTGAGTCATCTGCGTGGAAAAAATCATCAACAGGCCATCCAGGAGAAGCACGAAGGAAGGGATCCATCTAGAGAAGAAATGGTAGCGTTTTGATGTCTTTTATGAGATTAATATTTTCAGATTAAATTGGTCTCGAAGCTAAGCATGTTGATGTTTCAGGAATCCTACAATTTAAAACACATAATTGATGCACCTGCTGATAAAATTGATCCCTTGATCGCTTTGGACAAAGAAAGGCAAAAAGCTCTGAAGAAACGCTGCAAAAAAATAAGGCACCGGATGACAACAAAGTAAGTTATTGTGAACTACTGTTTGCAACCATTTAAGTCGAATGCTTTATTCTGCAGCCTTTGTTCAAATATCATGGTTTTTAATTTTTTACTTGTATTTAAAGGGGTGTGGAATTTGAAAATTCTCCATTCAGCAAGCCTACTTCTGCAGAATCTGAACACAAATTAAAGTAAGTTTAGCAATAGAATGTGCTACTATTATTTATAAAAATTCTAATGTTTGCAAATAAAAAACAAAACACTAAAATGCTTTTCTGAAGTTGAGGAATTTTAACACTGTGCAATAAGCAAGTTGTGAGTTGCGCGGATGATTATTTTAATTTTTTTAAGCAACATATTAAATTATATTATTAGATCGTTTCCAAATCTGTTTAGTCATTGTGAAATAAAGCATCTCTTGTTATCAAGTAGTAGAAACAATGTATAAACTGTTACTATTACTAATTTTTTATTTTAAAAAGTAAGATATGAAATATATTTTAGTTACTTTCGAAATTGTAACGCTATAGTTATTAAGTTTTGGTCTTTTTAACAAGTCTTCTATAAAAGGAAAATGTTTATTTTTTTCTTATAGACTCCAGAAATGTGTGCGAGATATAGGTCGATGTTTTCAACAGCCCATTTCGGGACCATGGCCTACAAATTTGGTCACCTCACTTGACCGCACTCTCGGTGAAATTGTCCGCCTCTGTGAAAGGAAGGTGAGAAAATTGATCCATTATATCTAGAAAGTACGCCAAAAAGATCAAGATGCCAAGTTCAAATGAATATTTATTTTGCGATTACAGTGACTTAGTCGATATTTTGCAGAAATCGCTTTTGCAATAGTTCACCTCAAATTTTTATTCCTATTCTATTTTATTACAAAGCATGATATACTCGTGAATACATCAAAGTAGAAAAAAATTTAAGACATTAGAAAATAAGTAACTTATTTAGGAAAGTACATCGTTGTGCAAATGTATGAGAAAATTTCAAAGTAATCTTTTAACTTTTATGAAATTACATTGTTTGTTTTTAGGGTCAGACAGCAACGTCTAAGCGAAACGATCAATTGTCCTTTCGTTATTTCGGCGGTGTTCCTGCCCTCACCCAAATCTTGAATGTGATATCGGCCAGCACTGCTGAATTGAACCCTGTCATACCTTCCAGGTCTGTATTTTCTTCCGTTTATTTTTGGGATGAAAGGTAATATAATATAGTGCCGTTTTGTTTTTTGTCAATAATTTGTTCTTGTTGTTTAGGACCCTCGTAAATGCTTGTCACCTGTATCGCTTGATGTGCGAGTCCAACAAAGAAATTTGTCAGCATTTACTGGGCAGCAACAGGCTGACTGGCTTGCTCGACCTCCTTATTCATCGATTAAATGTAAGAAAAACCCATTTTTTTAATATTTTTATTAAGTATTAGTATGATTTGACCCCAACATGATTGCTGCCTAAAACCTGAATATTCCCTCCCTATGCCATGGGATCGTGTTTGCCAGTAATGTGCATAGATGGCGCCACGGGCACCGTTTATCGCTTTTATTTTCTGAAATATTCCACCAATGCGCTGCTATGAAGGGGTCGAAGTTCAAACTCCAAGTTTGAACTCTTTAAGTTAATAGTCTGATTTAAAATGCCAGTTTCTGCAAAGTTAAAATCAGTCAGATGTGAATTCGCTTCATGGTAATTTAAGCGTTTTTGAAGATATGTTTCTCAGATTTAATTACAAAAAACAGTATGCAATACTGATATACACTGTATTAGTAATACTGAAATCAGTTATACTCTTCTTGAACGTCTAGTTCACTCGTGGTTAAGTTACATGCAGGTTTTTCATTTGGGGAAGGTTATTTAAAGTGGCATTAGGATGATTTGTCATCATGCATGACTTAGATTCGTTCATTCATTGCATCGTTTATGACAATGGAAATACAACTAAGGATTTTAACTTGGTGTTTGTCTTCTGTAACGTCAGGCAAAAATGAAAAATTTCGACAACATCAAAAACTATTTTCAAAATTTCACTTGTAATTCTTTTACCCTACCATATGATCAGGAATTTATCTTACTTACATGTAAGTTATTTTAAACTAGCAAATTTATAATTGGAGTATTTCTCAGAAATTTTCTGAACTACATGTACCAAAACTGTTATTTCAATAGGATTTCCTATTTTTGCTCAATTTAATTTCCCCCAATATAGAATTGGTCGTTCGCCAGGATTTCACCTTTGGTTTATAATTTCAACATGTCTTGTTTGTTTATAGAAAAATTTAAGAAATTTGATAAAAACTGTTATGCAACCTGCAAAATTGCATGGTTGCCTTGCAGGGAAGCCCCGTTATCCAAGGTCGCCGTTTTTTTAAAACTTAATGTTGTTTTGTAAACGGAACATTCTGAAATTATATACCAAAGCTGAAACACTGGTAGACGACCAGTTCTACATCGGAGAAACAAAATGTAGCAATTATAAGTATTATGTATGTATTAGCAACTTACATGTATTTGCATGGCGAACATAATTCTTATAACCGCTAAACGTATTTTCCCCAGTGTAGAATTGGTCGTCTTGTAGGGCCTGATTTATGTTTTTATAATTTCAAGTTATCATTTTTATTTATTAAAAATACATTGCATTTGAAAAGTCGTAATGCAACCCGCAATGCTTGCATTGCAGGGAACACACTTATTTAGGGGTTCGATTAACTTTTTATTTTCTTATAAAAACGGAATATTTCGACATTATAACACAAGTTTATATTAGTGTTATATTATAACACAAGGACACCCTAACCTCTAGATTAGGAAAATAAATTCATCAATTATAATATTGAAGCAAACAACGTGGGAGTGATTTTTTGCACGTTTTGTAGCCTTTTGGCTCAGCCTGGGACACAGCTTTTGTTTTCTTTACCGTTTTTTTTGTCTGTACAACCCACAATTTATGCATGGCCTACATGTAGTTAACGCGTGGCTGCATAAATAGGCGGCGAATGTTTTCTCCTTTCGCCTTATTGTGTGCCCGAATAAATTTAATTAGCGAGATGATGTAGAGCTCGGTTCATTCGTTGTGACAGTTTGCCTTTCCAGCGTCAGCCTGCATGCGAAAATTGGTCTCACGTTTGCCGGCCACCAGCGATTTTTACGCTCAGTCGGTGCCAAAAAGACTTAACGAGAAAGGCATGACATCGCAAAACGAACCGAAGCGCATTTTACTTGCGTGCATAATCATTTGCTTTTCCCTTTTTCCCTTTTCTGGACCCAAAGTTTGATGCCCATGACAATCACGCGTAATTACCGCCTTTTGTTTTCTGCAATTTTCAGTTGCTGGTGCCGGACAACTGCGGCCACCTGTTCGTGGGCAGCGGGGGCAACATCATTACCTCTCTGCCCGTGGACAACGTGGCCAAAGCATTGATGAGGCTCACGGCCACCATCATGGCCAACTTGAACGAGAAGGACCTCAAGCCATCCAAGGACACTGGCGGTCAGACCTCCCTGAGCGATCTCATGGCAGATTCTTTGTATTCCTGGATACAGGACATCATAAGGTAAGATAGGATGCTGCCACCGCTCACGTCCAACTAACACAATGGCCGAAAACTGTCCATCAAGAAATTGACAAACTCTAACTCGTACGCCGTTGGTATACACTATATATGTCAAACATAGAGGTTTCACTGTATACTGTGATTATGGTCAGATTCAGAAATGCTGAGATTAGCCATCTGAAACTGCTCTTAGTTGAATTACCTGTGGATGTAAAATCAGTTAGTTGTACGACTATCGATCGCCTCCATTTTCGGCCAATTGTGTGTTTGTCCCAGGCTCAGATCCCATTAGCCCTGGTTGTGGGTCTTGTGGGTGAACGTAACCTTCGCCTGCAATTTAGAGAAACACGTAAATGCTTTCAGACTCGACATTGTGAACAGGTCGTCGCTTGACCTCTGGTCAACCTCTTGGCTGTCTGAGTCTAGTCAAACGGCCTGAATTGCATGGCCAGGATGGAAAGTTGTCCATCATAGTGAATGTAATTTGTCACCCGTCCATGTTTCTGAACTACTTATTGGAAATATTTAAAACATATTGCTAGAAAAGCTCTTCCTGGTGAGCACAATTGTTGTTGTAGCTAATGGGAATTTAAACGATTGGTATACAATGAACATATATTTCGTCACTACAAACGACAGGAGGGCAGCTTGACTCAAACAGTTACATTACAATAATATTTCGCTAATTGGTTCGGATTAATTCTGGGGTTGCTCTCAGCATCCATGGGTGTTTGTGAAAAATCCGTCAACTCGGGCAATGTTTAATTTGTGAAACTTGTAGTACTTGTCATTTCAATGATATCAGGTCACTTAAGAACGATCCAAAACGATGCCCACAATGCAAACAAAATTACTGACACATTTGTTTTATATACTTGTGCTAATTGCTGAATTTATTTTCTCCCTTGTATTATTAATCGTTTATCATACTCTCGGTTATATTTTATATTTTCAAAATGTCCTGTTTATTTATTAAAAATTAGATTTAAAAAATAAATTACCCAACCGCCTTAAAAGGGGCTTCCCTGCAATGCGTCCTTAAATTGCTGGTTGCACAAGGATTTTTGAATTTTATTAAATCTTTAATAAATAAACGGGAGATTATGAAATTATAAACCAACACACTCTAGTAGGCGACCAATTCTGCACTCTTGTCAATACATTTAACATATTAAATAAGGATTACCATTATGAAAATGCTTAAACAGGTTTTACATTTGGGAAAAAAATGACCTAATGCCATTTTTAATTTTTTATGCAAAGTTTGCCACCATGATTGGAAGATCTTTGTGTGAAAAAGCCACCATACAATCCATATTATTGGTCTTTTTGCATTCTGCAAGTCGTTTTATATACTCTCCAAGGGATAGCTGTAAGATATTAGTAGTTTCAATTCAGCGATTATGTTGATGATCACCAGAACGAGGTGATCATAACTTATAAGTTTGAGTAATACGTATAATATGAATTATACCCCTAATCATTATAGGCTGATAATGGAAGATTCTGAGTTAAATTGGTAAGAGAAATTATCTTAGTTATATGCCCTAAAACTCACAAAAGTTTTGATATCCGGAAGTGATTATTGCCAGAACTCCCACGCTAATAATGCCCTAGGTATTTATCATCATCCTGACCAAATCATATCAGCTCCTGATGCGCCGTGTCTCAACCACCATTTGCGGCCAAGAGCTTGAATAATTGAGGGTTTCATCATGAGGATGCATCAAGTAGGGCCTGACCGGATGGACGGCCCTTCTGGGAAAAGAGGGCCACAATGGAAAGAGTGAGAGGGGCAGGAACTAGTTTTCTGCACGAAATGCAAAAGCTCATTTAGCAGAGCGAACCCACAATTCTCATTGGCGTCGTTAAGGTGCAGCACTTAAACCATTGTCTGAACTAATGCCGTATTTATGAAGCCCATTGTGTTCGTGATCATTGATTTCCATCAGTGCCACGGACGTCTTACCAACCTGATTGGCCTGTTGGTAGAACTCCATAAGGATAGCATGGATAAGGATTAGATTCCTACAACTTTCTTGTCACATTTTCTTACCTTACCTGTGGGATTTACCTGTTGCCATTGTCGGTCACACATCTCAAACTCTTGCCACAATCATGACACCTTGTCCTCAGGACAATGCTGCAACAGGGTTCCCCCAGACCTGGAAAACATAGAAAACCGTTAATTGTCAGGGAAATTCAACATATCAGTCTTATAGTTTCACATAGTTTAAGGTGTCCGCTGGCATTAGAAGTCATAGTAACGTCAAAAAATAAAATTCGAGCCATCGACATGATAAAAAGTCATGATAAAGACATTACATGCATACTATTACTTGCCTTTTATAAATTCTCCTTAGAGAGATTCCCCATGCAATGTAGCCTACCATTTTCTTCTTTGATGCCATC
>JAQIXS010001569.1:0-28907 GCA_034700785.1 Rossiulus vilnensis | reverse complement strand
TTTCTCCACCGGGAGGAGAGATGTGAAATGGCATTGTAGGAGAATTGATGAACGAGGGCTCCAATGGTGTCACCTATATTGATCTTGAACAATTCTTGTTCAAATATCACATGTAGATCCTCTTGGAGCTTATGATGGATACATTATATTACTTAGCAATTCACTTGACTTGTTTTTTATTTCAGACTAGACGTGGTTCGTTATCCGTTTTGGTGCGGCGTCCAGTTTACAGTCGCCTACATTGCATTTCTCAGGCGACGGACGTTTTGCCATCAGTTTCCATGGGTGCCTTCAAAAAATTTCGCTTGCTGCTATGGAAGAACTTCGTCCTTCAGAGACGCCATCTCAAAGGATTGGCTTTTCAACTTATAGCTCCTGTCATCCTAGCAGTTTTTTTGGTCCTTACGCGCCAGCTTGCTAATACAGTCTATTACAACCCAAGTACTGAATTTGAGCAGTTCGCTCTAACCAAATGTAGACTTTCGCGCCTACCACAAACCGATTCCGGTTATCCCATCAGTGGCAACAGTTCGAAGCTAAGGATATCGTATGCGCCAATGAACGACATTGTGAATGAGATTATGACTACGTTTGGAAAAGAGTATAAACCGCTTGTTGAAAGTAGGTCTGACAATGGAAATAAACAGTAGCAATGTTGTTAGCTGACCCCCTTTTCGTTTAATGAAAAGGATGTTCTAATTGATTAATATTTCTGATCATGTGATAAAATTATACAGGTAGACATAATGAATTCCTAACAAAGAACAATATAGACCTGCATAATACATTTGCCCATCTTGTTTCAGGCATAACCATTAATATGTTTTGTTCTCAAATTTTGCTCTTTTCTTGTGCTTTTCTTCGTAGTTCAAGCATTTACTTCAGAGGACAATTTGGTTGAGTTTTTTAAATCTAACGAGACAACGACTAATGATGTGGGCGCTGTTGTGTTCATGAACGTTCTGACAAAAGATGATTTGTTGAATAAATTGACATATAAACTGCGCTTTCCACTCAAACCGTAAGTTTTTTAAATGAAGTTTAATTTTGTGGACATGATTAGGATAGACAATAAGCGCTACATAACTGATACAATGGTAACATGTTGCATTGACCAACATTGATTTTTGAATGTTCAATTATATTTACGTAGGCAGGTTTCTATGTTATCTGTTCCTGATAAGTGGCTGACCAATCTCGTTTATCCATCGTATCAATCACCAGGACCAAGATCTGACGGTGATATATTTGGTGGAGTCCCAGGTAGTTACTGTAATTATAAATGTATTGCTGCTTTGAGTTGGTTTTGCATATTATCAATGGAATATCTCTGATTTAGATTATTGCAAGAAAGGATTTCTTTCCGTTCAACATGCAGTAGCAAGTGCAGTTACAACAGTGTTGACTAAAGACAGTAATGTGAACCCAACTGGTGTTGATGTACTCATGCAGAGGTTTCCGTTTCCTCCATATTATGAAGACTATTTGCTGAACGCCTTGAAGAATTTTCTTCCACTAATCATTATGCTCAGTTTATTTTATCCGGCCTTTGATTTGATTAAGAGTCTTGTACTGGAGAAAGAAAAGCGACTAAAAGTGAGTTTGTTGGTGTCCTGTTTGCAAATTACTAGTAGTTATGCTTGCTTGTTAGTTGGATCAAATTATCTCAGTCATTATTGTGTGGTCAAAACTAAAGTAGTTCCCCAAAATTGACCACATCAGATTAAATAGCTTTAGTGTTGGTTTTTATTTATTGGAGAATTTACGACTGTAATTATGTGAATATTGATTCGTTCTAACATTTGTCCACCTCCATCGTAATGCTTGGTCAGCATGTTTAACTGAACATTGGGCATGTATAACTCCTAATTTATAAGAACTTATTAAATTATATTTTCTAGTACATGAATTTGTTTACTAACACTACCTGTTTATTTGCATGTTTAATATGTATTTTATTAAAAATAAGTGTGTAGACATAGTTGTAAAATTACCAGGAAATTTGCATGATTTTTTGAACAACGAATATCTTTTTCAGGAATTTATGAAAATGATGGGATTGAGCTCAGCACTTCATTGGTCATCTTGGTTTACGAAATCATTTATCTTGTTTGGAATTGATGGAATTCTTATTGCATTTATGTTATGTTGCTCATTTGGGAAAATGGGGGTGATTGCAAAAACTGATGGAAGCCTTTTCTTTGTTTACCTGCTTCTTTACATCATCAGTGTGATATGCTTCTCTTTTATGATCAGCACGTTTTTTTCGAAAGGTGCATTATGGCAAACTTGAATTTTTGTTCATTTTTTACTGCATACATAGATTCTCTTGTTTACAGTCTCCTTTATTTTGCAGCAAACTCAGGAGCTACTGCCGGTGGACTCATCTTCTTCTTTTCTTACATTCCGTACTTCTATTTGGCCAATGTGTATTCGACAATGTCATTAGGGCAAAAGATTGCATCTTCATTGCTTTGTAATGTGGCTATGGCATATGGAGGAATGCAGATCTGTATAAATGAAGGCGCTGGTAAGCATTGAGAGCAATATCTTATTTTTTGGTAATGAAAAAAAGTAATTTTAATAAATGGTACAATAAAAATGTACCATTAATTTTCTTTCTGCAAATGTATTTAGGATTATATGAATATACTAAGATCAAATTTAAGCAATTTTGGTATAATAAGATTATCAGGATTTGTTGAAAAGGTTGCAGCTTTTCAACAATTCAAAAAATAACTGCCTTTCTAATTATCTCCAATAGAATTTAAATAACTTTTAACTGGAAGTTCAAGCAAAGTATTACTTTAGGTTTTGGACTGCAATGGAGTCGCTTAGCCACTCCAACCTCTCCAAATGATAACTTTACGATGGCTGCAGTAATGGGCATGCTTGTCTTTGACTCTATCCTGTATTTGATTATCACGTGGTACGTGGATGCAGTTTTTCCTGGGGAGTATGGCATGCCTCAGAAGTGGTACTTTATGTTTCAAGTGAGTTCAGTTTTCCTTCGTGCTTTAAATTTCTTTTCACGTACCAAGATGCTTGATTTACTAACCGTTGGTGTGTTTACAGAAGCGTTACTGGTGTCCAAATGCAAAGGAAAAACTGAACATTTCATTGCCACCTGTTCACACAAAAACAGATTTTTTTGAGGAGGAACCTGTTGGGCTCACAGCTGGCATTCAAATTCAGGGCTTGACAAAGGTTAGGTGAAGTGTTTTGCCCACCTGATCACTAACTAGAACTCTTTAAATTTCATGAATTGCACTTGGTTGTGTTTACAGGTGTTTGATAAATCCAAAACTGCAGTTAACAATCTCAGTATAAATATGTTTCACAATCAAATCACCGTTCTTTTGGGCCATAATGGAGCTGGGAAGACCACCACTATGTCCATGCTGACCGGTACACTATCAATCAGCTCATAATTGTTTTGTTTTTTGTGAAATAACTTTTTTGAGTAAATTACTTTATTTTGTGCACATTGTAGGATTGTTTCCACCAACTCAGGGTACAGCTTACATAAATGGGTACAACGTCATTGGCGAGTTGGAAAAGACGCGTAGTAGTCTTGGTCTCTGTCCACAACACAATGTTGTATTTGACGATCTCACAGTTGCCGAGCATTTCTACTTTTCTTGTATGGTATGCTTGTTAAATTTATTCCCCGATTTTAAACAGGCTGCGAGTGCAACTAACTGCATTAATACTATTGGCAGCGGTTTGGCATTTATTCTATTTGTCTTCTTCACAGTTGAAGGAATGTGATAAATCACGAGTAAAACAAGAAATTGACGAAATGCTAATAGCTACCAAATTGGAAGCCAAGCGAGACACCCTTTCGGCCGAATTGTCAGGAGGAATGAAACGCAGACTTTGTGTTGGGATGGCGTTGGTTGGAGGTTCGAAGGTGGTAATGTTGGATGAGCCAACATCTGGAATGGACCCTACTGCACGAAGATTCACCTGGGATTTACTTCAAGCTCAAAGCAAGGGACGGGCCATCCTACTTTCCACTCACTTTATGGATGAAGCTGACATTTTGGGCGACCGCATCGCCATTATGGCCCATGGTGTGCTGCAATGTTGTGGCACACCTATGTTCTTAAAGAGGAAATATGGTATGATAGCCATTATTACAGCCTTAATTCTTTTGTAGCTCATGCTTTTTGATGATCCTTGTTGACAATAGGGCACTTAGTTGAATTGAATTGAGCGCATTTGCAATTTCCATTTCTGCATTTAGGTGCTGGCTATCACATGATAATCGTCAAGAAACCTGGCTGCAATGTGGACACTATCAAGACCCTGATTACCTCCACCATTCCTAAAGCAGAACTGGAGAGCAACATTGGGGCAGAATTGTCCTTCATTTTGCCTCACAATAGCAGCAGCAAATTCCCGAAACTCTTTTCCCAAATCGAGCAACGGAAAGAGCAGCTTTTAATTTCCAGTTATGGCGCGTCTGTCACCACTATGGAAGAAGTGTTTCTTAGGGTGGGCGAGAGTGCCGACAGTTCTCTGAAAGCCATTCTTAATACGGGCAATGGGGCCTATGATGGAAAGTATGAAAAACTGCAAGAAAATGGAGGGTCACCATCTTTGAAAAATGGAGCTGTTTCATCGTCGAAAAATGGAGCTGCCCCATTTGCAGTTTCCTCTTCAGTGCATGGTAAGTTGTTGCTTTGACCTTTTTGCTTTTTTTACTATTTTTATTTGCTTTTTTATAATTATATGCAGTGCATGTCAGACATTTGAGAAAAATTCGTTATGGAATGATGTCAAATTCACTGAATTGTTACTAATATTTAATTCGAATCTTTAATCTGAAATATTTCAGTCGGAAAGCAAAATAATGTTAAAATCCGACTTCTATTTCATTGCTGTAAACAATTTTATTATGCTGTGTTGCTTTAATTACAAATTAAGTTTTTTTGCAGTTGCATTGGGTAATAAACAAGAAAGCAGTAGAAATACTGGCTGCACTCTTTTCAACCAGCAGCTCAAGGGTATGATAGTCAAACGAATACTGCACACCAAACGCAACTGGACACTCATCTTAGCCCAGTTAGTGGCACCAATTGTTATTGTGGCGTTATGCCTCGCCATAATGAAATACCAGCCAAAAGCTTTAACTGAACCAGCTCTTACTCTCAACCTTGACGTAATAAATTCTCATCCTTTATTTGTGATTTTTCTCCGCAACATATTACTATTATTATTCAAATATCGAAATTGGGTGTATTTTCAGCCATTTGGTTTTACATCAGTGCTATATTCGAGCCATGGAGGTGAAGCTGCAACATTGGCTGCTGACTTTGCCAATCAGTTTTCTGGAACAAAAAATACACCTCTGAAGATAGCAGCTCCTGGACCAACAGCTGATTTGGCCCAATACATTTTAGAAGTAGCTAAAAACGACAGCTACAAGTATAGTATGCACTACATTCTAGCCGGATCTTTCTTTCAACGGAAGCCTGAGGAAAACGTGACAGCAAACATCATGTTCAATAACCAACCGTATCACAGCCCAGCCATTGGATTAGCTGCACTAGACAACACACTTATTCGCTACTTCACTGGCAACAAGAACTTCTCGTTAACGGTTGTCAATGACCCTTTACCATCAAATCTTGATTCCCAGGTAAAAGAGATGAGAAGCGAGGAGGACAAAAAATCGGCCAACGGTGAAAAGCAAGCTAAGAATGGAACAAAAAAAAAAGGAATCAGTTCAGCATTGGGTGTTTTTGGAATCGGAAAGGTTTCAGATTTTCTTCCGCACTTCATTTTATTTTTAGCACTTTGGTCGTTTGTGTGGTAATCTTTTTTCGCCTACTTTTTAAAATTCATTTCTAATTCTTCTATTTTAACATCACATTGTTTTAAACAGAAATCCAAAGGCCCAAACTTGTCGGTAAGATTTCTAAAACTATGTACCTTGCTGTAATTGTTACAGTGATGTTGTTCTGGTACTGTATTCGACACCCAATGTGAAGTGATTGCGAACAGTTCTGGCGTCATGCTTTTGGTTATATTGTGTTCGATTTAAGTCCATTGCCAAGCTTTATTCTCTTTGAATTCACTTCTTTTCCTTTTGTCTTTGTAGTTTACCGATTTGCTTATCGGCTATATGACTAGCTTCTTTATATCCTTCGACGTATTGATCGCCATCTCCTTCCTCACGAGCAGTTTCGTGATATTCCTAGTAAAGGAACGAGCCAGTGATGCTAAACATTTGCAAATTGTCAGCGGCGTTAAACCGTTTACCTTCTGGTTATCAACTTTCCTCTGGGACTTCATCAATTTCATTGTGCCATGCATGTGCATTATGCTGCTACTCTACATTTTCCAGATTGGTGGTTTTACAACTGGACAGGTTCAGGGTGAGTCATTGGAATTCAAATGCAACGTAATTACTTCATCCTTTTTATTTTTTTTTTAATGTAAAGCAAACTGTATAAAATTAAAAACCTATCGTAGCCTGCTGTGTGAAAACAATTTCAAAATTTTATTTGACATAGATATAATAGAAATAGATATAAAACAGACCCAAAACAAATCCCTTCAATTTATTTTATTCCTTTACCTAAGACTTATTTCACCTGAAGAGTGTTTACTTATAATGGTTTCTACATACATATAATTCTATCCTGTTTCTAGCTTGCACGTTTCTGGTATTTGTGCTCTATGGATGGTGCTCGCTTCCATTCATGTACCTCTTTTCCTTCATGTTCAACCAGGCTGCAAGTGCATATGCTCGTGTTACTTTGTTTAACATCTTTTCTGGTACATTTTCTTTTCTACATTTTTGTAATCTTTAGATTGATTAGGCTGGAGTCCTAAATGAAATTTGAAACATTGATTTTTTTAGGGGTGGTGACACTTATACTCGTAACCATGCTGGCTCTTATTAATGATCATTTGAAAGATGTTGCCAAGATTCTGGACTGGGTTTTTATGATTCTGCCAAATTATTGCCTAGGAGCGTCCTTCAAAGATTTATATCTCAACAACTTTAATATGCAAATGTGTGAAGCGTATCCAGAACTTGATGGCGTTATATGTACGTAAATCTTTAAAATAACTTCAATCCGTGTGCTTGTAATTTCCTAATTGAGAATGCAAATTATTTTCTTTATAGGTAGTTGTAAGGAAATCTATTGTATGAATTACACGCATAATTATCTTGCCTGGAAAGCACCTGGAATTGGTAGAGAGCTTATCTTTATGTCAATATGGGGTGCTGTCTATTTTTTAATTCTTTTCCTAATGGAAATGGGATTGGGAAATCGTTTAAAAAGTGCCATTTTCAGTCTTCGTTGGTCATCAAGGAAGCCAGAGTCAGTTGGCATTGGTAAGAAAATCTAAATTTTGTATTCTGTGATTATGTAAAAGGCTGTTTATTTGATTGCTTGACATATATTTTTGCCAGAACATCTTGCAAATCATTTAAAATGTAATGCAAAAATCAAAATATGTATGCTTTTCAGGATGCATTTAGCAGAGCGAAAATAGCTGTCACTAATACAATTCAAAATTAAGATTTATGTACACATTTGTAACGAAGTATTTTTAAGATATTTATGTACCTTTTGAATGTGTGCAGTTTTCCAATTAGGATTTTATAATATTGTCAAATTATCAGTGCCCTGTAGGCCCATTGATAATCTGTCCATGCATGACCCTCTACAATGTTATTGGTACTGTCTACATTATTTTATTGTACTCCATTGTGGTTTTAGTTCCAATTAATTTTAGATTTGCAAATTATCATCAGATTTTGTTATTGCAGTAAATCCGTTGTTTTCATCAGTTGATGAAGAAGACAGTGATGTGAAAGCTGAAAGGCAACGAATCATGTCCACCCCAATCACAACTCTTTCACAAACTGATAATCTAGTTTTCATGTAAGAATTTTTTATGTTCTCGATCTTCTGCACCAAATATATCGCATCTTCATGCTTCAGTAATTCCCTTTGATAGAGACCTGTGCAAATATTATGGAATATTTAAACCATTCCGGGCTGTGGACCACTTAACTGCTGGAGTACCACGAGGCGAATGCTTCGGGCTTTTGGGAATTAATGGAGCTGGAAAGACAACTACATTCAAAATGCTCACCGGCGATGAAGCAGCGACAATGGGTGATGCGTACGTTGAGGGATTTAGCATTCGAAAGGAAATCAAGAAGGTTGGTGCATAGTCGCCGTCTCTTTCTGGTCATGTTGATAAATGTACACATGCACAGTATAAGACTTATTCAATCAAAACGTACTGCTTTGAAATAATCTTCTCCACATGTGATTGAATGTTGAACATTTTAATGCAAAAATTGCATTGCATGTAAAATTTGCATCAATTCAAAAATCTCAAATACCTCAACTTATTGACTTTATTTGTAATCAGGTTCAACAACGCCTAGGATATTGCCCTCAGTTTGATGCCATCATTGATGAGATGACTGGACGTGAAACTCTTTACATGTTTTCACGCCTTCGGGGCGTCAAAGAGAAGGACATTGCTGATCTCATCGTAGACTTATCTAAAAATCTTCTGTTTACGGAGCACCTGGATAAGTTGGTGAAAAATTATAGGTGATTAAATTTGTTCAGCACAACATCATAGCCATTTTGCCATTGACTAGTTGGCATAACATCTGTACTTGAATGGAATTGCACAAAGAAATAGTTCCATCAAATCAAGGATATTATGCCAATAAATGCCCAGCTACATGTTTTATGAGTAATTTGCAAAGTTGTTGAAGTTACTGACCGTTTGGAGATTATTGCTTCACCAATACTACATATCTGAGAAAAGCTTGAAGCAACTTTATAATATTCAAAAATCAAGTTTATTGTTTTCAAATGGGTGTCCATGCGATGCGCACAATAGATACTTTATTATTCAAAAAAAATAGCATCATCATGCCGATATTAATAATTTTTCAGTTTCATTCTGGTGCTTTTAAATACTTGTGTTTTTATTTCTAGTGGAGGAAATAAACGAAAGTTGTCAACAGCAGTGGCTCTTATTGGAAATCCCCCTATTGTATTTCTTGATGAACCAACTACTGGAATGGATCCTCTTGCCCGACGACTTGTATGGGACACAATATCTCGAGTCAGAGATTCTGGAAGTTCCATCGTACTCACTTCTCACAGGTTGTAATTAGTTCTTTAGCTCTGCAGCGTTGACTCATTTGGTAAACATTGTGCAAGCATTGATATTTAATGATTTTAGCATGGAGGAGTGTGATATACTTTGCACCAGATTGGCGATTATGGTCAACGGACGTTTCAAGTGTCTTGGAAGTCCTCAGCATTTAAAAAACAAATTTGGGAATGGTTACACTTTGACGGCAAAAATTCAGAATAATTCCTTAACTGTGGATAAAATGGGTGAAATGACCAAGAATTTGCTAGCATTCATCAAGCAAGCTTTTCCAGGTAAGCACAGACTAGATTAATGTAATCCACAAACATTGGTATTGTTAACGTTATTTTTCCAAACATAGGAAGCATTTTGAAGGATCAGCATTTTGGTATGGTGCATTTTCACATTCCCAACACATCTCAATCTTGGGGTGAAATTTTTGGCACTTTAGAAAAAGCCAAAATTCAGTACCACTTGGAAGATTATGCTCTTGGACAAACTAGTTTGGAACAAGTGTTTCTGGGGTTTACTCTCAAGAAGTCATCTGACAGCATTTCTACTTGAAGAAATTAAGCACACAGGGCAATTCACTGTTGTGCTGCACATTGTTTTTAAATTATTTATCATGGTTATTTTTATGCTCTAATCGTCATTAAGTGTCTGTTTCAGGCACTTACCAAAGATGTTAATTGAAATTGCCTTTTGCATATCATATTTGCTCGCATGTAAGCCGCATTCCGAAATTGAACCCTACTTTTATGAAAAAATAAATTATTTATAAAATTAACTTTTCGCTTAGTTTATTATTGAGTCAATTTGTTTTCTTGAAGCCGATTAGAATGGCCTGTAAAACCATTCAAACTTGCCAATAAACTTCTGTGGTGTAGACCTTTTCAACTTGCTTTTGAGATAAAAATAAAGGCTCTGCCATTAATCGGCATTTGTGAAAAGTGTCCATATAAGTCGCACCCCTTCTTTAGATTTTAAAATTTTTGGGAAAAAGTGTGGCTTATATGCGAGCAAATATGGTATGTATGTACTAGAAAAAAAGAGTATTTATTTTATGTTTTATTTGTGGCAATATGTACCATATATGATCGTTATAATATATATGTTCTGCATTGAATTACAATTTTGTTGGTCGGTGTTTTCTTTCTTATTGTAGCATGGAACTGTATCAATTGTGTGTTATCTAAGTTGAGGATCTCAGGCTAAATTGCAGCTGATTAGTTAGGATGACTGCATTTCACCATTTGTAATTGTACTAAAGTAATAATGGGTCGATCTGTTCATAATTTATTATGCAGTCAAGAACGCTTTATAAAGCAATTGAAGAGAAAGAGTGTGAGAAAAATAAGAATAATTTCGGGAAAAATTTAGATTTACAGTATTTTTGTTAGCTTTGAATCAGTTTTTATTTTATTTTTGTGGTCATCATACAATATTCTCAAAATGTTCATTTTGAGTATGGCCATCCACAAAGTACGTCCTGGAATTTTCATTATATTTCAACCCCCCTCCCCCTATCTGCCTTTGTCCGGTTTTGATTTCCTACAAAGTACCGAAATCTGACTAACCATTCAGACATATTTGGAATTGCAGCAATGGCAATTTAGTATCAAATACATAACCAGAATATCAGTTTTATCACTTCTCAATCACTTTTAGGAGCCATACATAAAAGACATCCTGGAATTTTCATGATTTTTTGCTCCTCTTCCTGACCGATACTGTCTGGTTTTTATTATTCTTCCCCTCCCTCCTTCCTTTGCCCTATCCAGTCCGATTTCAAATAAAATGCATAGTATTATTTCAAATTTATTTATAAGCATCGACTCGATAGTGATACCTTAGTCATAAACACAGAAAACAGTAAAGCAAAATATTTATTTTTCGGTTTTCAGTCACTTTTACCCAGTTTTCAGTCATTTCTTGCTGCATTCAATTCGGAAATTCCAACTCACTATCCGGATGTCCTCTTTCCATGAACCCCCTCTCCCCTGTCCAGTTTGCATTTCGTTAATGTTAGTTTGATTTTGAATTAATCCAATATTTATTTATTTAATAACAAATATAAATTTAAATTTCAAGAGCAACTATACTACTTTATGCTCAGCATGCACACATTTTGCAAACAAGTACTTATCTCACCATCTTCAAAAGTGATGTTAACAGTTCCTGTTGATTTCTTTATTATTATTAATATTTTAAAAAAAAACATTTTCATTTTGGATTTATTTCATGCGGTTTTTTTAAAAAATTAATTGGACATTTTAAAATAATATTAAATTGAATATGGATAAATGTTTCCTGTGGGCGAACTTAGCTTGAATATAAATGTAATAGAGATCGAGTTCCTGGGTAAAATTCAAAGCTGAGAAATTATATAAACGACAGATTTATTTATTTCTGAACTGTTCTGAGTTAAACGTAGTCAATTTTGGGAATTGGATTCGCGAACTTGTTGGCTCTTGGCTGCAAAAGTTGGCGGGAATTTATTTGAAATTTTTGAGTGGGGAATTTAAAGCGTTTTTACTCATTTCCTGCGACTGGAGCGTCCCCTAGACGCAGTTAAAATTTCGAACGTCATCATTTCAAGATTTTGCTGCCGTTTTTTCGAAAGGTTTCCAATGGAAAGCAATTATCTATAACATTTCGGAAATGTAAACAGCATTGAAGGATTGCTCAGTCAGCTTCGAGTGTTGTGATTTAAATTCTCATTGATGGAAATCATCCAATAAGGACTTGTTCGTCAACATCTCCTATGTTCAGCCATTTTGAGCGTTGCAGGAATTCGTTTCACCATATTTATCGTCGTTCACCTGCGAACTCGTAACTGGTAAGTATTTTAAGGTTACCATAATGTCAGTGCATTAGTATGCGAACGTGGTTTTCTATTTAGTTGTTGCATACAAGCGAGAAAGTAACATCATCTTTGGCTATAATTGTACTCGGTTATATCGCTTGTCCAAGTTCGGTCGATTCTCGCTCGACGTAACCCCCGCATTCACCCCACGTATTACCTTGGTAGCGAAATTCCTCCGTGATTAGTTTTTACATAACTATGTTGCCATATCATAGTGTGGTAAGCATTCGCCATTTATAACCAAACAGCAAGCAGGATAGCTTCCTCAAACCGCGCCCAATGTAATGATCGTTGCATCACGGACATGGTCATGGTTACATGGTCAGTGTATAAATTGATTCCACTTCCATACTGAAGTGTATATTTACGGTCCCAGTATATTTGCAAAGTTCATGGAGAAATACTGTTCTTTATATTATAACCTTCTACGTGTATTTATATTGCAGTCCTTGATTTATACTTAACAAATGATGTACATATAGGTTTTTTAAAATTATACATGTATAACCTACTGATGTAATGTAGCCTAAATACGGTTTATTATGTAAAATTTGCCATTTAAAAAAAAAATGCCATTACTATCTTGCAACTCAGATATAGCCTATACAAATATTCACCGTGACTATGGGAGAAAGTGAAAGTAATTTTTATGACTGGTAACAGAAACAAAACGTTGTTCAGTCATGATCAGTTTTAAATTTTGTGATACCGTCATATATAGGCCCTATAAGCAAATGCGTTTGGGCTGTTGTCATCCATGAGGGTAGAAATATAGACTAGCCTAATTTCCTATTGCATGCATGCTTTCATGACAAAAACATTCTTGAATTCTTTGAGCTTATAGTAGTTGTCTGTATGATCAACTTCCTCAAATGACAATTGCATTTCCTGTAAACGATGTTGCAACGATAATACCCTCATGAATATCACAAGAATTTCACAGTCAGTTGCTATCTGCTAAACACGATGGCATGTTGCATGACAAAGCTCTGGTGCAACAGCCAGAACAGACCGATGTTCTTTTAAGCTGAATGATAAATTTTCAGTGACGCAAATTCGTGCAAGCTTAAGTGTAAATGAACTTCAGAGAATTAGTAGAAGGAATTATGGCACTGTAAGACATCAGTGTGAAATTTCTGGTATTGTAAATCTGATATAGACGCCCAAAGTGGCCTTTCCGACTGCACTGCGTTCTTATTGAAGTAGTTGTAGACCTGTGTTGCTCTTATATGGATCATCTATGAATAGACATTCAGAACTTGTGCCACTTTAGAATGGTGTAATACTTGGTGTTCGTCGCCTTTAAGCATGGCTAATTGATTACAAATTAAGTTCGTTGCAAAACCTGGTAGCCTGAATAACTTTTCGATTAATCTGATAATCTTGTTTGGGATGCCAGATATTTTTACCTATAGGCTATCATTTTACCGTTAACAATATGTAGGCCTGTAGGTCCAGATAGTGATTTAGTGACATCAGTCGCTTGTCTTTTACGTACATTTATACACGTAGTTCTCAGAGCAATCAATTATTTCATCACACAAATCTCGATCTACTTTTCTGTCACATCCTGCTTCCCTTTCTTTACAGTTTTCTATTAACTTCGGTCTTTGGATCCTTTTTGTCCGTGGTCTGGCATTATTTTCTTGTAAGCTAATTCATATCAGTATAATGTACATGTGTTCCGTAAATTTGTATGGTTAGCATTCATTACGTGCAGGCTAGCATTCATGAGCAGGAAATAGTTTATCTAATTTGCCTAACCAAAACACATTTGAATGCAATTATGAATGAAATTAGATAAAACAATTTACACCTATTGTCATACCATGGATATGATAAGAATGTTTAGCAAACAATCGTTGTTTTTTCATAGGATATCTGTGGTTTTTGCTTATCATTGGCAAATAAAACAAACTGGCCAAATGTTCAGAACATTGACATTAAGCTAAGCTTGCATGTTGCTGTAAACAACCCAAAAATGTGAGATATTGCACTTTGCAAGTTTTGTAAATACCAGGATAAATTCCAAAGCCCATAGATAGTTGAATGATAATGTTAACATTTGGGTGAATTTTCTAGTTATCTGTGTGTAGTGAACGACACGATCATTAATACCTTTTATGATGAACTATATGAAACGGAAGTTTGTAAAAGAAATCCAATATTAATCAACCTTACAAATGGAATGCATTGCTAAATTTATTCTGAATAATACACTATACATGTAGTGCAAGTACAACTTCAAGCCAACCATTCAGAAATTGAGAAGCGAAAAGGACAACTTACCTTCACGTGGGCTACATGTAATTGTTTGTGAATTATTCATTTTAGTCTAAGGATTATTGGCAAGCATTCTTTTTACGTGTTGCCAAATCTAAAAAGGTAATTGTCTAATTGGTATCAGAAGCATGTTAGTGCCATTATATCGAAATACACGAGGTGCGAAAATTCGTTTTTATCGACTGTACATGTAGGCCTCTGTATATTTACTTAATATAAACTTTTGCATAAATTATTCACTTAAAAAAAGATCGTCGTGAAAATGGTGGCGTATTCCTAACCATCATCAGCATGTTCTTTTTCCAAATTCAGTTTAGCAATCGTGTGTTCAGTGTTTACACCGAACTGTCATCACATTCATTTGTTATGTAGCTTTACTGCTATTTGTAATTCACACCTCTCAGACATTAGTTTTAAAACATCACTGCATATCAAACCGCTTGTATTGCTCTGTCAATCAGTGTGATCATGATCATCTGATGAATGGTTTGCAGTATGCCTAAGTAATGTGGACAAAATGTGGACTTGTCTTCAAAATGTTTGCAACATGCTGTTGCTGACGATACTTGGGCCTGATGGCCTCAGGCAACTACTCATGTAATTTAGTACTTTATAAGTAGTGGTTAAAAATAATTTACAAGATCATATAATCACAATTGATGATATAGGAGCACCTCTTCGTTGGTTTAAGTTCCATTGTTTAATAATGGCATTTAAAGTGCCATGACCCTTCAGAATGGCAAAGGTTAAGAATGTATAGTTGCAATTAACAAGACATTTCATTCACATTTTTTGGATTGTGTGTGACAACATTTTTCCTAGATTTTCATTGTCTTGCATTCAATATTTTTTCTTTTAGATTGAATACAGCCAGGTAAAAAACCACCATGTCTCATCACAGTGACGATGCCATGCTGGTGGCAGGCAGTGACAGTTTCTGGGAACCGGGAAACTACAAACGAACAACAAAACGCATTGATGATGGCTTTCGGCTTTGTAACGATCTTCTTCAGTTGATCCAGGAACGTAGCGAAATTGAGAAGGTCTATGCCAAAAGTTTGAAAACGTGGGGGAAAAAATGGAATGATTACATTGAAAAGGGTAAGTTGCTGTCAGTTATCTAAAATATTTGTCAGTTGACGTCAGGCATTGTTTGTGAGAAACTTTAAACTCCTGAATGTTTGAGAAAGAAGACCAAAGATTCACTGTCTTTGTTCCATTTGATAATTGTTTGTTTTATATAAGCACACCATTTTTCAGTGTGCTGTGAAAAGAAGACATGTCGATTGTACATGTATAAGTAATTGTATTTATGAATGAGAAGTTTGGGCTTAACACATTGCTAAGAAACAAAAAATACAAACCTTAATTTCCCATGATTTTCGCATAGGACCTGAGTATGGTACAACAGAAGCAGCTTGGAAAGGGGTTTTGGTTGAAGCTGATAGGCAGTGTGACCTACATTTACAAATAAAAGACAGTTTGATTAACACAGTTCAGGCGCAAATAAAGCAATGGCAAAAAGATACCTATCATAAGTCCATGATGCAGCTCAAAGAAAAAAAAGATATGGATGAACAATTTAAAAAGGTATGAGATCTCAAATTATTAGAGTGATCAGGTATATAAAATGCTGTAATATTCCAATATGATGACATATTCGGATGAAATGTCATAAGAAAATTTGTATTTGCTAATGCAACTTTTTTTTTTTTTTTTTAAACTTGCATGTGTGCTCAGTTGTGTAGCACCTTCTCTCATCTTGTCAAAATAAATACATTGTCATTAGATGATGAGCTTATAACTATTTTAACTTTTATTTGTAGGTACAAAAACCTTGGTCCAAGCTATTAGCCAAAGTTAATAAGGCTAAGGCAGATTATCATAATGCATGTAAAAACGAGAAGACAGCTATAATGCAGGACAAGAATGCCAAGGGCGATACTTCTGTCTCGGTGGACCAGGTAGAAATTGGATTAACCTCTTAAGTCTGGTTTGTTTTTTGTGTGTGGTTTATTTCTGATGTAAAAACTCGCTTATAGCATAAGAAACTACAAGAAAGAGTTTCCAAGTGCGGGGATGAAGTGCAGAAAACGAAAGAGAAATATGAGGCTGCACTTCGTGAAATTGATGAGTACAATGCAAGATACATGGAAGACATGACTCAAGTATTCGATAGATGCCAAGAAATGGAAGACAAGCGGTTAAAATTCTTTAAAGAAATGTTATTTGGCATTCATAAATGCTTAGATATTTCCAATGATCCCATGTGAGCTATTTACTCTTGTCATCTTTACTATATGCCAAGTAAATTTGGTTCTAATGCAGCTCTTTTCACTTTAGGTTGACACAGATTTACGAGGAATATCGACACACAATTCAGAATGCAGACTCTTCCAAAGATCTGAAATGGTGGTCTAATAATCACGGAGTTGCAATGGCAATGAATTGGCCGCAATTTGATGTACGTTTTTACCTACTTATTTTGATGATTTGTGCTTCAGTATGTGTCCCTCACGAACTTGTCTATGTGTCCATGTTGCTCTTGATTGCTGACAGGCTTACCAACAAAACAATTTGTAGTCATATTTAAAGATTTATTTGTGCTAGTATATGTTGTATCGGTAATTATTTGCTAAGAGTGAAAATGTCGCGTTTAGGAGAAAAGCAAAATGATTTTTGTTGTATTCTTTTAAAATTGTAATCCTAGAATCTCATCAAACCTTTAAATTACTAGCTTATGAAGTGACTGGCCATACGTCGAGTTGCATAATTTACTTTGTCGTCTTTATCAAACTTATCAAAAAGTAATTACCAAAATTTGCGGAGCAACGGTGCAGTTTTAATTTTCATATTTATCAACTCTTAACAGGCGTATCATGTGGTTTTCTGTGGCACAATTCGCTGTGCAATGTGTCTGCTATTGTATTTCTGGTCATTGTGTGTGCTATCTGAAATGAATTTCTTACTAGTCAGGTAGCATAGGTTAATGAATGAAGGTTAAAAATGTATTTGCATGTATCTCATTTCAAACAAATTGCATGCAGGAGTACCAAGAGGAGTTCCGTGACATTTCCGGCAGCAGGATGAAACGCGGCGGTGTCACTGAGAGTGGCGCCATCACCTTGTTAAATCAGCGGGTTGTCAGCGATGATTTGAATGTAACGTTTATCTTAAATTATTTTTCCCACTTTAGGGCCGTGAGGCCTGCAACTTAGAAAATAACAAACTACATTCATTTTCTCATAGTCTATTAATTTTTGTGGTTTGAATTCTTAAATCTTCGAACTCGTGCTGTTCTGCCTTGATCATCTACTACTGTTACTGTAATAATTGCATCATCTTTGGGCTCGTGAATATACCTTGATTTCCCCTTAACAGACCTTCATGGAATGCATTTTCTGCTAGTTACCTAGTTAGTATCTTCACTTTTTAACGTTTTCCTTCTTTAAACGAAATGTTTATACCTTCTTGATTACTAGATTCTGCTAGGTTTTATATTTCCTTGGCCAGTGTTAATGGATGCCAGAAATATGGTTCACCTGCATATCTCATTATAATCTATGGAATTCTTAAATTGATATTGTAAAACCTATTGCCCTTAAATTTTAAAATGTGAAAACAGTTTTTGGAAACTGAAATGTAATTTTCCTCATTTATTAGCCAAAGTGTGTCCTGAATCATCACTATCTGGAATCTAGATTTTAGAGGATGGTTAGTTTATTCCGTTAGAAAAGTGCATCGTGCAATTTGAACTGGTTATTGTTTTCGTACAATAAGTTCAATGCTAATGCGCAAACATTTCGTTTGCACTGCTAATGTATTATCTGGGTTTCCTTTCTAATAGATTCCTTGGTCTGTGGTATTGGATTGTACTACTACTGTACTTCACTTTCTAACTGATTATTCCTTCCACTCATTAGACTCAGAAATCAACTTTTTCCAGTCCTTATTTTTCCTATAGAGTGCACCTATCGCACCATATAGTCAGACGCAATTCGTCGATAAGCTGGAATTTTGCACTAATATGGGTATATCCGTTTTATAGGAGACCAATACAGAAGGTCCAGCACCACGGAAAGGACGAGTGGAGAACTCGAAACCCAATTCACTCACCAACAACAAACAGGAAGGAAATAACAAGGATAAAGGAAAGGAAAATAGAGGATCTACTGTATCATCGTAAGTCGAAAGTAACATTTTCTTTCAATTCTACATTTTTGATTCGCTAAAATAACTCCAATCTTGGTGTTATTATTAAAGGAAAAATGTCTGTTTATTGTAAACGAGTGCATTTATGCCATCTTAATGACGTCAGTAAATATCATAAAACCCTACTGAAGGGCTTATTTCAATGTGGCATGACACTAATTTTATGGTAATTTACTTGCCAAAAAAGCTTTTTGAGAATTTACTTTCTCGATCGACTGTTTTCAACTTGCAGAATTTATTGTCTGCTTTTTCATTTATTTGAACGAGCATACTTTTGTTGACTACTGTCATGCAAAATCTATTATCGAGGGGTTTCTCTGCTTATTCTGTTTTTGCATTTAAACAGTGAATCTTATTTATTTAATGGTCACAACATAATGCGGAAATCATTAGCCTGCCACATACATGTACATCCGTAGACGCAACCTTGCTAATTCTTGGAAAACAAAGAAAAAAATCAATACATCCAATTAGCAGTCTCATTCAACAGAGTTAGGTTTGAAGTTCTGTTCAAAACGCTACTAGTATACATCTATGTATTAAATGATGGTTGGCTTATGATGTCAGCGCATGAGGACTTACATGTGAAGATCGAAGGTTTTGATGCCTGGCATGATATTTATTTTTGTATAACACAGCTTGTTATGTTAACACCACCAAATTACAGCCAACTAACAGTGTGATTGTTGAATTCGATAAAATGATACAAGTTGCAAGCATGGGCAGGTTTTAGCAGATTTTAAATGCAATCTCATCTGTTATTAATTAGTTATCTCAAGAGGAATCGTGTTCCTTATGAGGGCTCAGATTGAAAGGGATTCGGTTAACGTAATGCCTTGGCCAAATACATTTGTAAGTCATGCAAGAATTTGCCTTGTTTGACACGTTATCAATTTCAAAAACCCATACTAGTGACTCATTTATACCCATATTCGTTGAGGGAAAAATGCTTCTTATGGCTTACAAACTTAATCCAATAACACTGGAAAGAATTATCTGCAGGCTTCCGATAAACATTGGCTTCCGAATGGAAGTCATGAAAAACGTCTCAAATCTATCAGTACTTTTCACCTGTTCGAAAACTACGGTTCGGAGACATCACTAATTTGTGTCAGTGTGCGTGTGTTATTGCCATAATCTGTATTGTGCACATTAGTGACACCCGTTTTGTATATGCCACTAACAGCAGCAGTCGTAAATCTTACAACCCTTTTGAGGACGAGGAAGAGGAGGAGGATGATGACGACGATAAAACGGCATTGACCGACTCAGACAAGTAAATTCCATGAAATGCTAATCCATAGTGTCATATAGCTTTTGCATGGCGGCTGCTCGAATGACCGTTTGCAGATTTTTTTTTAAAATCATGGAGCATGCAGCTTTAGGCCATATCTCTTGATTTTTTCCCCTTGCAATTCATGGAATGTAAGTCATGCCGCTACCCCTCGATATTGCGTTCAGCTATCCTTCATACACAGTTTGCAATTATCTGCATACAATGTATAATTTAAGATTCGCATTTGAAGTTTTTGTTATCTGATATTTCGCAAATCAAAAAACGCGAGTTTGGAGATGCCCCAATCAAAGTGATCAATGCGTCCATAAGTGAATAATGTAACTTTATAATCCATCTGCTAGATGGCAATTGTGCCACTCTTCAACAATGCAGAGGAATGTATACTGAAAACTAATGGCGATTTCTCCAAAATCATGTTTGTTTTACTTGCGTCAGTTTAGAAATTCTCAACATTGTCACAACAGTCATATTGGCGTTTAGTTAGTTTTATTGAGTCGTATTGCAGTGGTAAGTGTGGAAATTGAGATTATTTGTTCTGGAAAATGTATGTGTGATAAGATTTATTTTGTACATGTATTGTAAATTGTTTGCAAGTACATGTGCTGTATATCTAGTGAATTGTCTCAAGAATAATGGCCACTTTTCACGTCAATACCGTAATTGCAACAAGTTGATGAACCACGGATCAAATTGCAAAAACTGATCTTGAACATTGTGAACATGTCGAGTTGTCACAGAAAAGGTTTTTTTTTATTAGCATTGGATGCTGTGCTAAATGCACTAAGTTGTACATTTGAAATTCTTAGTCTATTGAAGAAAATTTTTATTTAGAAAAACTCCATAGTTGTCGTTCAAATCAGATTTGAAACATTTATCTTTATAGTTAATAGCTAGCAAATGCATTGCTGAGCTACACTGCAATCCTTTCACTATCCATGAAAAACGGTAGGAAACATTACGATGAAAGAATTGATCATAATCTTTGCATAATACGAAAGGTTCAAAGGATTATAGTCAGAATTTCAGATTAATTAATTGCATGTGACACTTGTATTGATTACATATTCCGCTCACTTATTTTAAATGATGTGCTGTAATTCAGATAAGCACATTTATTTGTATTTTATATATTTTTGTTGTGAATTTTGACAAACTGTTGTCTAGCGCTTGCCTATCCTGCAATGATTTGCATCAATCTGCATTGCCCATTTTGACGCTGTTAACGACGTTATAGTATTCATCAAGGTTCTACCAATGTACCAGAAGTTAATGCAATCCTATCATTTCACAGGAATGGAAAACGAGAAGGAAACCCATTTGAAGATGACCAGGATGAGTGGGATGAATTCATGCACGATGCCCTTGCTGATAATGGAGATCCAGGCGTGCCCGTGAAAGCGCTATATGATTATGAAGGAGCCGAAGCTGACGAACTCACGTTTCATCAAGGTTAGTCTCTGAAGCATTGGTGCTGAGCTTACTGCTCAATGAAGAACCGTTTTGTTTTTTTGATAAATAATCGCGAGCTTAAATCGTTACGAATTTTAAAATGAGGCAGAAGATTCCTAAATTCATTGATAGCCGTTTCTTTTTGTATTTGGTAAATAATGTTCAGTTTAGGCACTGGTGAATGCATTGCAACAAATTCGTGCCCAGTGGCATAGGATAGAAAATAGTCAATTTATTGCATTGTAAATTATGGTGAATTCACCATCATCCATTTCTATTCTAATGCAGGTGAAGTTTTTGAAAAGCTGGAGGATGAGGATGAACAGGGATGGTGTAAAGGAAGGAAAGATGGCCGGGTTGGACTGTATCCGGCCAATTATGTCGAAGCTGTACAGTGACCGTCATGAAAAATGCAAAACATGTACGCATTTTGCAAATTCTATGTAAATGATATCAGTAATTCATTTGCCTCCTCCATTTCCTTCTGATCCCCGCCCAGTATTGTTCCCACGCGCGTGTATTCCTTTTCTAGCTTTGATGTCATCCACATCAATTAGTAGTTGAGATCCCTTGTTGCTCAAACCATGAAATTCTCGTTTTGCTGGGTGAGATTCGTTTTGTGTTTAAATGGCTTCTGCCCTATGAAGGGGAAAGAGGAGCGAGGCAATAATGAATTATAGGTGGGTAGATAGCAGAGGGCTAGCGCCGTTTCGAGATGTATTTGTTAGAGAAAAAAAATGGCCACATTTGAAAACGTTCTTCCTTCAAATTTTATTCGAGTCTCCGGGAGAAACTCCCATCTCGATTGGGATTGCAGTCGGCATTTCCACTTAAGTATGCACACTCACTTTTATTTTATCACAAACGAGACTAACCAACTGATAGTATTCGAGGATGAGGAAAAGAAGTCTTTCCTTTTGCACAGTTCAACAGTGATGTAAAACTAGCAGTGCTACGAGTGCAATGGAAGTGAAACTATATAGCGGTGACTAGCAAAGTGTTTATTCCATTACGATACGTCCAGATATATAATGTGACAATCTTAACATGAAGCAAACATATGCGGTGCATGTAGCCAGAAGAAAATTCGACTGGACTGTTCTGTTGCAAAAAGGTTTTCGTAGTCCACGTGCGCCACGTTAGAAATGTAATAGGCAGTGATCCAGGGCTAGCACCAACATTGATGCACGTCTTATGAATCTCACTTGTTTGGTCGATGTTAACAGTAAGCTGCACGTTTTCAGGATTAAAACTGGCAAAGCTAATTTTGATTTCTTTTGCGTAACGTAGCCTGAAAGATTCCCACTCACGTGAATTTTAACGACTGTATTGCCGCAAGTACCAGTTAACCCTTGCGTGTCGTTTTGCACTCAAAGATGTGAAATCATACGCTTGCTCTGCCTATTCATGGTTTAATTTACCCGTTATTCGTCAAAAATTATTTTATTCTTGTAAGGAAATATTCTAGCGAGAATGATGACAGTTGTTGCACTCTTTGCATTCACATTTTACCGGATGCTACCTTTTTCAACTGCCCGCATATATTGATGTATCTGTTCTCTATCTCCTTGTCACCAACATTCATTGACTTGGAGCGTAGATACTAATGGCCAATAAAAATGGTACGTGTTCAATTTTGAGATGATGGCAAGACAGATCATCAAATGATTAAATTGTTTTTCAGTTCTCCAAATTAACAAAAATAATGCAATACCTGGATAACTGTACAAAATTAGACCCTGCAATGACCTAGATATATATACGGTTTTATCACGTGCGTTATTTCTATCCGAATTACTTTGGAGGTTTTACAGAGGGTTTTTGACAGCCTTTAAACGTCTGATATTCATCTATGATTTCTGATCTGTATAGCATATTTAGGGTGTTTAATACACAGTACAATACTGGGTACATCACTTTGTAAGGTGGAACTAAAAGTGTAAAAGCGAATAAAATTAACTGTGGTTAAACTTGCAAACTTGTAAATGTTAAACTAAGTAAGGTTGTTAATTATAAGTTTTTTTTCATATAGGAAAAATTGAACACTTCGTTTTATCATTAAAATATAGCTGCAAAATTTGCCGTCTCAGTTGAGCCTATACTTGTAGCGTAGAAAACTTCTAAGAAAAATACAAGAACTGGCCAATTGATAGAAATAACTTTTAATGGTATTAAAAATATTTAAATGAATTTAATCCAAATTATACTTAAGCAACGAAAATATGAGATTGCATCTCTAAAACGTGTGATTATAATTAAGACCTAAAGTAAATGCGAGCCTTTCAAATGGTAACTGCCATATAAATCTATACATTTTTCATTGTGAATATCGATGGGTGATTACCCATCAGTATTCTTCCTTTTCCTTGGCTTTCTTTTGCTGCCACTGCTTTCCTTGGATGTTCCAGATTGTGGTTCATCAATCATCATGGGTGTATCGATAGCATATCTTATTCTGATCTTTTCTTTAATTAGAAGTCCACGGATAAGACGACGCCAATTACCGTAGACTCTTTTTTCCCTTCTCTGCAATTGAGCATGGTATTACGTCAGACACAAGCATACGACCAACTAGAAACCATAACTTAATTTCCAAAGTTACACCTCTTTTTCCCTCTGTTCAATGTTGACTTGCTCTTCGTCCCAAGCTTCCAACAAAGTTGCTTTGAACTCCTTGCAAACCACCCATCCATCAAACCTATGAAATGCCAGCAATTTCTTAAAGCTGTTTATGACAAGATTATTCTAAATTCTCAAGATTTTGATGCTTACACAGGGTGTGAACTTCCGCCATGAAAGTCCCAACCAATCATTGCAGGTGCACAATCGATACCCAATTTTTTGGACACACGGTTCAGTCCAGGAACTTCACATAGAGACAATTCATGGATAGTAAGGCAAATGGAAAAATTAATCCAAATGTGAACTTCAAAGAATGAAACTCACTTTGAAGGTGCACTGTTCCTTTTGGCAGCATGGATGGCTTGAAAAGTTCCACATTTCCATAGTCGTTACGGGGCACTTTGCCATTTTCGGCTCTTGGAGGAACGTACACTTCAGTTTGCCATTCACCAAACAGCTCCAGTGGTAAAGCATTTTGAAATTCGCCTGTTATCTGTATGAGGTACAAATGTCTGGCTAGCTTAGTATCAAGACCAGATAACCTACATTGTTCTTGTTTCATTTAAGTTCCATTCTCTACTTGCTGTAATGCATTGGTGCATACAAATTCATAGTGCCACTTACACGTATCCATTTTGGCCTGGCCTTTACGACCTTGTAAGCAGTTTCTCCAATTCGTACGAGCCGGGCCTCTTTCAACCAGGTTTCACGGGAATGCAACTCCTTTACACATTCACGAGCATAAATGGGCTCTCCTCGAATAAAGCCGACAGGCGCAGCTTCTGGTGGATAGATCCCTTCGAACTTTAGCAGGTGGCGTTTTAATGCATAAAGTGGGTGGTTTTTGAACCTGGATAATACAGAATGCAATTTTAAAACAACTAATTAAAACTATAATTCCTTTGCCAACTATAACTACTGCAAGTTTCAGCATATATTAAGCATACTGCCATCATGTTGAGTACGAAAATTTAATTTTTAAAACGTATCCTTCAATGTCAAAGGAAGTCCTTGTTACATGTAATTTCACAAGAGGACCTACTCTGAAATTGTAGTTGGCAATGGGCGTTCCAACAGGTTATCCTCAATTTGTTCATCCTCGAGTTTGTCCCGTTTTGTACTTGGTCCCTTGTATGGGCTTAGAGTTTCGAGCCACCAATCTGCATCCACGCGTAGTTTTCGAGTGTGGGATAGCCAGTTTGACGCGTATCGCTGGGTGACATCTTTAATGTATCCTTTTCCATCAAAGGACAGTACATAGCTGATAGGCTTTGTGGCATTGTCCTAACAGTCAATGAGATTAATGCTCAATTACAGTCACAAGAGTATCAAGAGCCTTAACCAATCAGAAATATTCAGCTTATAGATCATGCCTTCTCTCATAAAGTCACGCCTAATCGGCGCCAATGCTCACCGATGGGAAATGAGTCATGGGACAGGAAAGAATACTCGCATAAGAGGGGCTTTGTATTGGCCCATTTGAATTCCCACGATACTCTTCATTTAACAAGACTATAGTCTGGTTGTGGATTACTTGCCTCTAGATCTTTAACTTGACCGACAGTGCCATGAATACAATCAACAGAAATCCATCGCTTGGCTGACTCGTCATAAACTTCGATCCAATAATCATTGCCTATTTTTGTATTTCTCTGAGATTTTCCGTTGTTCGTTGTTCCTCTGTCTTCTTCGTCCGACGATAAAGCTTGCCTGTTTTTCCGAAACCCTGTAATATCAATAATTCCTCGTTTCAGTTTGAAAAGTATGATTCCTTACTTGGCATAATGTTTTGTTCACAATCAATACAAAGGCAGACAATTTGAAATCTTGCCAATTATAATTGAAAATATACCTTTAGTTGTGCGAAATTCTTCTATTTCTGCCAAGTCAGGTTTGAAATCTTCATCAGAATCGGCCACGACTTTCTTTGCGATTTTTCGTTTTGGTCTCTTGGATTCTAATTCTGCATCTGCTTGATGACCTAGATGCTGTATGCATTTTTTTGGATCCTTGTCTTTTTTAGCTTCATCCTGATGGTCACTTTCACTGTCTTCATTATATGATATCTTTAGCTGGCTTAATCGCCTGGAATTCCGCTTGCCAGCATGTAATGCATCTCCATTCTCCACACAAGCTTTGTTTGCGACCTTCGGCTTGGACTTCTCTTTTGCTTTATTTGTAGAATTCCGCTTGCAGGGTTTCTTTGCCAGCTCAATACAGTTTGCCAGATTTTCCCTGTCAGATACTTGCTGATTATTTACTGCACTTTCTGGTGTGCCATTTTCTTTGATTGCTATTTTGGATTTTTTCCCAGTGGTTGTAACAGCCTTTGCCAGTTTAAAAGGAACTGGCTGAAGTGAAATAATAAGGCGCGCATCAAGCCCAATGATTCTGACGCAAACCAAGAACATGGTAACAAAAACGAGCTCGGATGTAACGCTGCCATTCACGAAGCCTCTCAGAATCTGCGCGATTCCATAACCTGTATCAATGTTAGGTTTATTATCTTCAAGGGAAAGGTTGAATTTTTTTCCGTACCAGTCCATTAGAGATTCCACCAATTTTTGGGCTGGTTGCTTATTTTTTTTTCTTGGCTGAGAAAGGAATTCGTTCGGAATCAGAGAAAGAGCTACCGCAAGCACCACGTCTACCTTTGTGGTGGAGTTCGCTCTGATGCCATACCCCAAAAGACATAAAAGATGGACTTTATGCATGTTTTCCTGAATTTCCTTTTTGAACTGGAATACCTTCCTGCGCACAAAGGCTGCCAAGTCAAACTCTTTCTTAGCCTTGCGCTTCTTATGAGCCTCGGGTAGTTCTAGAGTTATTTCGATGCCATCTTTTGGAATGACGGGCTCCTTCTCATCAATGTCGTCTTCAATGGCGAGATTTTCAACTTCTTCCCAATCAGACTCGCTGCTTGACGCACCATCCTTGCCGTCTGTTAATTCCTTTAAAATTAATGTCAGAAATAATTTTACTTTTCTCAAATTATAAACTGGCCATAGTACTAATATTAATACATTATTTAATATTTAAGAGCACATTTTTTACTTGTAAGCATATATATAAAACGTTCCCTTTACAAAATTAAAAAATATTAAATAAGTAAAACTTTAAATGAACTACTTGAGATAGTACATCTTTCTGATTTTTCATTCAAAAAAGAAAACTTTCTAGCTTTGAGCTTAAAATTTAACTTCGTTAAAGACAAATTGTAGTTCAAGATTATCTAACCCAAACTCCCAATATTGGTTTAATTTAACTTTCTTTCCCCCTCCCTGAAATCTTAAAATAAAAACAAGAATCCAAGATGCACTTTTTACATAATAAAAAATAAGAATGTTGGTAAATTTTAAAGTTTTGATTTTAACCACATACTCAGTACTGGTAGTACCAACTTTTAAAAACAAATTCAGCAGTTTCCTTTACATACATGTACACGTACTGTGAGGTAGCGACCATTTGCGGTTAATGGGCTTTCTTGCAAGTTTGCAAATGATAAAAAACGTGCGACCAACAATTAACTTGAATTTTAAACTTTAAGAATTGAAGGACATTTCATTAGTTTTAATTCGAGTGCATAAACATTCAATTATGCTCAGTAGTTTGTGAATTATTAAAGTTTGAAGCCGTGGATTTATTAGACCTTTCTCATAATGGCTGTCCCATAAATTTTAAACTACCGATTCAAATAAGACACATGGAATTTCGAGCTTTCTCGATGAGCGATACAGCAAAATATTTTTATATACAAATTTTACAAATAATATTTGATTTCGATCTAACATAAAGAGTGTACAAAACGTTTTGTTTGGGTCATTCAATGATTCCCACCTAAAGTAGATCTAAATTAAATACTTTTCTTAAATCGATAAATTTGTCATTGTACTAGACAAGACCAAACCGAAACAAACTGCACGTTTTTGCTTTCTGTGCAGAATAATTCTTAAGTTACATGTCTGAACATGTCAAGGCAAACCCCATTGGGTAAACCGCAAGCAGTGATTTGTGCTGCCCTCTAGCGTCGGTTTCTTCCCCAACCTTGACACACTAGATCATGACAAGCTTCATCCCAGAGGTTCACTGATGATATTTCGAATTATCTACTGAATTTATTGGTGACAATAAAGTTACGTACATCTAGCTGTTGCCTACCTTAATTGGCATCTCAAGACGCTTTTGTTTTGTCTTTTTCGCGTTTGTAGGCCTATTGTCAGCAGGGCTCGAGGTAATAAATGCCTCATTTTTGTACTCCACGATCGGGATTGTTGCTTCTGACAATTGCGGAATGTTTGACACCAGTTTTTTCGCAGAGCTTCGCGTTTTTCTTGGTAACTCATCTTGCTGGATTGCAACTATTTTCCTTTTACGAGGAGGCATTACAAAGAATAAAAACTGTCAAGGTTGTTATTCACACTGCCATGCGCGCGTTCGACCACGATCATCGAGTTCGTGCGTCTGGACTCGGGCTCGGGCCCCTCGGCAAGCGGCACCACTCCTGAAGCGGGAAATTTGAAATTTAGGTCCACAGATACCCTGCACCATGATGCAGTTTTCAAAATTAACACACTTTTGCTTGATTGTAATTGCGAAATTTATTTTCCACGATATAGGCCTCTAGGGTTCCAGCATTTCAAATTTCAAAGTACACGCGCCATTTTGAAATTATAAACCAAAAATGGATCCTAGTAGACGACCGTTTCTCTATTGGGGAAAATAAATTTAGCAATTATAATAAGTATTTGCAGGAAAAATGTTCGAGTAATGTTTTTCCATGGTGGGAATGTCGGGCTGATTACCGAATTTTCGATATATTATATCATTCAACCGTGTACATGTATATATATTGTATATACAATAATGTGTATAATTTGTCTTACATTCTCTTTAAATGTTGATACTCTGAATGTCATATAAGAGAAACGCTTAGAAAAAGTTATCAGAACTTAAGAATTTTAGTTTATACGTGCATTACAAAAACGACCAACGAATATTAATAACTATAACGCCGCCGTGAGC
>JAQIXS010001568.1:0-28909 GCA_034700785.1 Rossiulus vilnensis | reverse complement strand
CATTGCTACATGTAGTTAGGTACATGTACTTTATTACTTAGCACCACAGTCAGGACATGGCGCAATCATACGGTCCTGTATCTGACCAAATACGGAATTTCTATTAAGTCATTTAGGTTTCCTCGAATTTATGTATCATAATTGTGAATCATTGGTCAGGGTGGTTAGGACGAATTAATCCCAAAAAAACTAGAGGAGTCAGAGCGAAATCGAGGAAATTTTACCAATTATTTCTAGGGTGACATGCACATAAAATTCAAGCTGCTTAAGCATTGGATAAACGAATATAAATGAATGATCAGTTTTGTGGAGATTTTTACCAATCACAAAAGTGGTAAAACTTGTCATTCCAATCCATAGCCTATATAAGGCGCTACAAGTCATTAAACTTTGGAATTCTTTTCCAACGCCCCGAGGATATCTTGATAAAACACTAGCAATTGAAGTGGACACGAAGTTGAAGTGTTAAAAAGCCTAACAGTTTGTGTAGATGGATTACATTTGTTTGCTAACTGTTAAGTAATGTCCTCAATAGTATGGCTAATAAAAATTGTACCAGTTTGCCAGTGCGTCCCCATACATGAAGACGATCAACTTAGATACCCCTAGAGACGTTCAGTTTTATGGATTCTCTTTAATTTTCTTAGTCATCATATTCTTTAAGTGTTGATCTCGCTGTGCAATCCTTATTGATTTTTAGGGGAATTATTTTGGTTTTGGTTTACCTACCACTGAACAAACTATTCTACGCCTGTAGATGCACTCTATATTTATTATTAAATGAACAACATGATATTTAGTCACTGTTGATGTTTATAAAGACAGTAATTGAGGGCATGAGGGAACTTGTTGTTTTACCTGCTCACTTGATTGTTTTTATCCACCTACTTCTCATCTATGACCGCGTGTATTTTTTCATCTCCGCCTCTCAATTTCCTTTCCTGGATAAACTTGGCTAATGCGGATCTAATAACATCTCATTAATGGTAACTCCTAAGTGATAAGTGCAATGACTTTTGGGTAAGGTGCTTTTCCACTAGTTGTTTTTGGTATCAAGAGTGAAGTAACAAATGCTATTTCCGCCTATGGTATTTTTGGACATCACTGAAAATGTTATTAAGGGTGTGGACAGTGGTCAGCACAATTTCCAAAGCGCTTAGAACGAATTTACCAAACTAGTTCGTAACATCGTAACCTCACCCGATTAAGTGTTAGTTGAAATGTTCAGATTTAAAAAAATTTACTTTCTTTCCATGATGCAAAGTTTAATTGATTTTCTAAATTGGTTTATTAATACATGTAAATAAGTTTGTATTTATTAATTAAGGGTCAGATAGCCTTTTCTGAACGTTAAGTTCATTTTTATCTGTTTGACAGATAACTTGCATATCAATTAGCTTATGGAAACATTCAGACTTGTATTCATTTATAACTTGACTTAGATTTTAAACTCTTTTAGTTTGAATTAATGCATTTTTATTAAATAGAGTATTGACATATCTATTTACCATGTCCACCATTGTTTTTGTATTGAAGTATGGAAATGGAGAAATTATTATAAATAAGTAACACTGGATTCCCACCAACCTGGAATTTTCAGGTAAAGCAGTAATAACCTGAAAATGTCAAGATAATTTCAAAATTATAGGAAAAAGTCAGGGAAATTTTCATTGGCTGAACTGCCAGTCTTAAATTTCTATAATTTCAAACAATTATTTGATACTCCATATAGGGTATTCCCTTACTTCCATAGCTCATTTTAATTTAAAATATTAGTAATTGATTATTTTGTATTTATTTTATTCTATGAACATCTTTGATAAAGTCAGTGAAAGTTTTTTTTTCAAAAACCAGGATAACTTAGTAAAGTTGAGAATTTAATCTTGGTATTTATTAAAGTATTTTTGCTCAGATTTTTATTGCAAAAAGGTAGTGTAAAAATACTCTTTAATTATTTCCGACGTTCTTGTAAAATGTTTAATTTCTCTATTAACAATTCATAGTTTAACACTAGATCGCATTTGGCTCAGATTACTCTTGAGCTAGTCTGTTGCATTTTTTTTGTGGCATTTTTTTTATTCAAATCTCGTAGGATTCACCTTGCAGACTAATTTCACTCTGGAAAATTCAAAATGGCCGTTTATGCTTTTCTCCTCTGCATTTAAGTGCACCTTTGCTCATTGAAAGTAATACGTCTTTTTTCTGCAAAACGTAGCGTACATTTCTAGATGAAATGTCAAATTGAAAAAAAATGGTTTATCCCTGTACGGCAATTGGATATAAGGTATATCGTATATTTGTAACTGGTTGCTGTGAGACTATATATTTTAAGTGCAGCCTATTTGGTGGCCCTGATGGGGCACCTGCTGCGTGAATTTTATGGCTGATTTGCATTGATATTGCTGCTGCTGCTTCCAGCCCTGCATTCTTTAGCATGGAAAAGATAAAAAATATCTGTATATTAAGATTGGCCTGATGCAGACCGGCCTATTGCACATTGTAATGCACTGCCCTTAGCAAATGTCTCGTCACTGACCGTTCAATTGCGTTTTTCATACCAGAACCCAGCTGCTGGGGCAGTTTTATGATAGCCTGTGCTTAATCCAAGGGTAGGCACAGTCCATAACCAGGTTTGAAGTTATTGCAGTTCGCAATTTTGTCCAGTATACTCTTACCTCGCTTAACGGCCTCGATACGTTCCTGGAAAGTTGAAATGCTGTATAGCGAAACTTGTTTTCACAACAACAACAAATATATAAATTAGGTAGGATGTGCCAAATCTCGTTAAAAATATTAAGATGTTGGGTAAAAATGTTTTAATTAATTTTATTCAATATTTGTGCATAAACAAGAAAAAGTAAACAGCAAATTTCATTAGATAGTATAAATAAAGCTAAGCAGTACTGAAAAATAAAAAAATGACTTATAACAACATTTGTGGATAGCCTAAAGATGCGCATGAAATCATTGCTGTCACTTGTTTCAAATGGCAAATTCTCTTGAAGCCATTAAAAAACTATCATGTTTGAGTTACTATTCCATATGGAACAGGATGTCCAGGGTTAATTAAATAAAAAGGTGTAAAAAGAGTGACCATTGGAGATTCTAGTGACCAAAATGCATCTGGACGCCTCAAAGACCCATGCACTTTCATTGTTAGAAAATTGTTATCATAATAATAAGCCGTAAAATAAAACATGAGCATACAACAAAAGGCCGTTATAGCGAAACGCTGTATGAAAAGTGGATGTATAGCGATGTATGAGTGTAGTTTCAGGAACAAGAACGCATTAAAACAGTTGTTTTTGTCGAAATATTTCATATCGTCTTATGTGCCACACGTGTTGCAACCGCAATAAACACTTAAACCACTTCTATTGTGGCAAGTATGGCAGCGAAGCATTGATGTCATTCATTCCTCCATTTTGTCGTCTGTAATAATAGATTGACGTGGGTGTGCAGTAAAAACCTAAAAAATAACCCTCTAAATATTAATAAATAACTTGCATTTTCAGTTGAAAATATTCTTCGGAAATCTAATTCAATATTTAAACGTTCGTTTTAAATTAGTTCAATTTGCGTGATTCTGTGAATGTTATAGATTTTCAGAAAAATATTTGTAAGCTATAAATATATTCTTAATGGGGTAATTCAACAGTATCAATATTTGTTTACGCTGAAAGTGTCAGGATTTTTTTTGTTTGCTCTTTATATTTTACACTCATTAAATGCCAAAATGAGTGCATGTTTGGGTTTTCTTGCTATTAACAAAATAATGTATATTTTGGAGTTGCCATGGTAGCCGGTTTATCCGAGGGAAAACTTTTAAATACATTACCAAAATAGATAGCAGTTTAACAGTCTATTATTGATGGTGAAAATATAATTTAAAAAATACATAGCCTTTGTTTCTTTAATGGCTTTAACAAACAATCTGTGTAATTTTGTACTCATGTAATTAAAAGTTCAAAGAAAATGTTCAAAAAGAAATTATTTGTTCTTTTTTTTATCCAAGTGGATTATTCAACACTTTTGATACAAATCACAGATTATTATTTAGAAGTTGTTAAAAATAATTATTCTAGTATTTTACTAGCCACAAACTGAAAAAAAGGATTCTACTGTGATTGGAAATATTGATAGCAAACGTAGTCATGGTATCTTGTTGCATTTAAAAACAGAAAATTGAAACAGAATTCAGAATATTGATAACTTCTGGCATGTCTATGTCAGAAAATCATTTTTCTATAAAAAAAATTAAAAAGTGCATGCATTAGCTATAAATGTTAGGATGCTTTTCGTAATATTGAAATGAAACCCTGTATCCAAAATTTTAATGTTTTCTACTTTTTATTGTACGCTATACTTGGAAAATACTGTTAATCAGATGAGGGCCAACTATTCATTTGAATTAACATTAAAAAATACAAACTGTAATAATGTAACATCAGTGCTAATTATCTAATTAATTAATACCGATTTGTAATTTCGGAAATGTTATCTTTTTGGAGCTAATGAACTGGGGCACACATGCATTGTATACTTACACGTGATATTTATTATATTTCCCAATGCGTCGAACTAACTATTGAACCTTCGTACAAATTTCGATCCTGCTCACATTATTTGCCATAATTTAAATTTATTTGATGGTCACTGTTTATTTTGGCGATGATTAACTACGCAAAGTTTCTTCATCCCTACGGCGTATTTTAGGCGGTAAATAAAATAAGCTTGTTGATAACAGTGGTTTTCCTGTGTTATCTAATATTTATTCAAAACATTGCATAGTGATTTGGACATGGTGAAGGAAACAAATATGATTAACTAGATAAAAAATGCGCTGCAATAAAATTAAATTATTTAGCCAAATATTTGCATTATGGAAACTTTGAATAACTTGGTGTATTTAATTAGCGAAATATTTAGAGAAATGGAACTGCTCGATTTATTTCGATCCCCTTTTGAATTTATGCTTTGCATGCTAGAGTATTATTACGTTGCTTTAATTAGACTGCGAAATGTCTTGTCACAAAATTAATTAATGGCTAAAAGTATTGCACTAATGTTTTATGGACTTTGCTATTAATTCAGCAGAATGTTTACTAACGTCGTAAATTGGTACAGGGAGAAAACCTACAAAGTCAACGCTGATAATCCCATGAAGAAATTAATGGAAAAGTTTTTCTAAATTCGTGTTAAACTGCTTATATTGCTTAACAGCCAGTCCGTGTGATGGCACTTATAACTACCATGAAAAATTTGACTCTTAAATGCGAAAAATGAAGTTTCGTGTCGATGCATACTTGTATATACGGAGATAAGACTAAATTAGCATCATTTCAAATAAGTTTCCCATAGATAGTATTTAAAACAAAGATCATTAGAAATTTAATAGCATAATAACTTCAATGTAATCGCAGAATAGAAACAAAGGGATACATCTGATTGATTAAATGTTTTAAATTTAACAAATTGCATATCTAATAAATCACATACGGATTTTTTAAGAAAAATCTTTATAAACATCCAAAACTAAATTCACTTTAGCTTTTCTATTTTCACTTAGTAGGTTTTGAATTATTAGATTCAGATAACTTAATGATTATTACTTATATACTTAGAATACACCAGTTAGGCTAATTAAAAACCGAGCTTATCTACATATTTAATGTTCGTGTGATTGTATTTTCAATTTGCATTTTTTTTAAAATTTAAAAACAATAAAGAAATTTTGCAGTAAAAGAAAGGTAAATGATTTAGTGTTTTAGTGTTAATTTAGTGGTTTTTGAATTATGGTTTATTCTTTGCAATCATTTTTAAGAACTTTTGTCAATTTGTATTTTTTTTAAATTAAAAAGATTAAAGATATTTTGCAATAAAAGCAAGTTGATTACAAGCAATGTTATAAAATTGTAATTGTAATAATATTAATAAGAAAAAACTGATGTTATCGATTTACTTCATCAGACTACGTGTATTTTTTTAAACAAAATAGGATACGTCAGATAACTTAATGATTATTACTTTTATATTTAGAATACACCAGTTAGGCTAATTAAAAACCGAGCTTATCTTTTTGTTTTGACATAACAGGAAGTTTATACATACTTATTGTACTTAATAAGGCCAACTTGTTTATACTTTTACTCTCCCCTTGTGCGTTGACTTAATTTAATAATGAAAACAGTGACGTCACTCATGACGCAGTATACTGCTGAAAGCTTTATTGCAATTGCATATTTTAGAGAAATGTTTCAGCTGGTTGTTATCACAGTTTGTTATTTCTGTTAAATTTAAAAATGCCCTACGCATATCAACGTGACTCATGTTAAAAGTGTGGCATTAAAGTATTATATTAAAATCTTTGAATTTTAAATGTTGTTTGTCATGGCTATTGTTGCCCACTTTTGAGACTGTTGTCATGCACCTACCACATACTGCTTTAAACTGAACAACGCCTAATTTTTTCGGAAACAAAGTGATGGATGAATTTTGCTCTTTTCCAATCTTTTATTGATTTTTCGTCCTTTGTGTGACGCCACACACGTTGATAGGAACAGGGAAATTAATGGGATTGGAGAGCTTTTGATTAACGATATCAAATTCTTAAGGGGCTAAACGAAGAATTGACCCCCCTGATTTGTTTGTTGCCGAGGATAATTTCTCACCCATCATCTTTCAAGTTAGATGAAGTATGCATGTCAAGAATCTTGTAACGTCCCAAAAATCTTCGTTTTATACTCAACTTGGACAATGCTCTTCTGCTCCAACCCTTTGCTCATTTTTTATGGCTATCTTATGAATATTTTTATGGTTGTCAAACCCTTGTATGCGCTGTTAAACTTTGTACCCTTAAGCCCAATCTCTTCAATAAAAATGGTTCAAAATGCAGTTTTATGAACAACCGTGTGATATTTAGAGAAGAAAGACAAAAAATATTTTGCTCATGGTAGAGAATTGTTAAGGTATTTATGTTTGCATAAAATCTACGTTTGTTACTGTATAGTATCACCTAATTCCTTCAAGGAAATGATTTTTTGCCCTTCTGTGGTTTTGAGGAACATGCATTTTTACATTATTTGATAGTTTGATTTTCAATACTTTTTAGAGGTCGCCATTCTACTATGATGCAATGTTTAAGTTTATCTTGTAAACACTGCACCAAACAGATACAAATTTAATATTAGATATGTAATTAATGCTTTAATTTCTTTCTGCTGCTCTCTAGTATTAAATGATTTTTTTATATAAAATAATATGATACCAAAATATTTAACTGAAGTGTTTAATTGTCTTTTTTTAAAGTATAGTTTAATTGCATGCATGCCATGTTTTTTACGAAAACAATATACATGTACTGTAGGAAATATTTCAATTGTAAAAGAAATTGTATTTTTTTAAGATAATTTGTGACAGCATTGATTAGTGGATAAATTTGATAGTTTAAAAGATAATTCCTGCTTCTGGTTAAAAAATTGCGAAGGGTAGTTTAGTAGTGATTTTTATATTTGACATATCAATAATTTAAATTTTTTAATATTTCAGGTGGAGAACATTTAGTGCGCGTGTAATGTGATGATATATAAACGGACTTGCCTTGCAGTGGATATACAAGAGTTGACTTCAATTCAACTCAGTACCATACCGTCAACAAGGGAATGCCATATTATATAAGGATGCAATCCATCAATCCACAATTTCTGCAGTTACCACCCCAAGGCTGATTACGAGCTTCAATAACCAGGTAGGAATTTACGTTTTTATAAAAGTCATAACGAACAAATGTTTTGGACATATCAAGCTTCTTTAGGTAAATAAATTTAAATAAGATCAATGTAAAACACGATTTGCAACATTTTGAACCACATAAGGATGCACATATGGTGATTAGACAACATTGAAACCATTTTATCACCAATTTTCAACTTTCTTGTTCCTTGTAATTTTGCAGGACACGTTTTGTAGATCATATGTGAACGATATTTAGTTTACTAAAATACATACACAACTGATCGAGTTCTTGAATGTTGGTTCCAGTTTTTAAGGCCTACAGTTCGCATAGAGAAACTAAATTAATATCAGTATATGTACTGCCGAAATTTGATCTCTATTGCAGTACTGAGACAGTTGGCTTGGTGGAAAAATGAGTTGTCTAAAATATCATTTGTAAACACATTTGCATAAGAATGATGACAACAATTTAGCAGTTTAGGTGATCCAGTGTTTCGAAAGAAATGTCACATACGACGTTTTCTTTACTGTTCGTAATTCTTTACAGAAAACGTTAACAGAATGGCGGTGGTAATCGATTACTTATAAATATGTCCAAACCGATATCTTTCTAAAATATTAACTAGAATTTATGAGAAGTAAACTTACAACAAGCTGCGAATTGGGGTAAGAGTTGTATGGGGTTGGGAGGAAGTGCAAGCTAAACGTGCATTTTCAATTCAAATTCCTATCCAAATTCCGTCACCCTGTATCCGAATTTTTCGCCAACAAAAGACCGTCATAAAGCATCCGTTTTATGCGCTTTTTTTATTATAGGCTGCACATTTTGCATGGCTCGTCATTAGACCGGAGCAAGTGCACCTTCATGTTGTCGCATTTAATAGACTATAATAAGAAACAGAAAAACAGTCGATGAACTATATTCTTCGGCAGCATAAAAATATTTCTTCTCGTTACGTTTAGTGTGCAGTAAATGTGCAGCGAGCGAGGCGATAGGCGTGAGACGTGAGGGGGCCCAGGGGGGTGAAGGGGGTGCCCTAGGCCTATAGGCCATGTGCGAGCCTGGGCGAATCCAGTTTCAGTTTTTTTTTTGTTTTTTTTTTTGGCTGAAAGACAAAACAGATCAATGCGAACGTCACAATTTGATGTGATGCCTTGGCGAACGCAACACACACAGTAACATTAGCTCAGGTTTAGGCACAGGCTGACGAAAATCGACCAAAGGAGTAAAATAGCGGTTGAGTTTTGTGGCCAATGTGTGCTCATTTGTGTGTAGTGAGGATGGGTCTGTTAGGTTGTACAGGGTGAACTTCTTCCGGAACAACGTTTAGGGTTTGGTTTGAATTCAGGAGAAATAAACGGGCACGTATTTGCCGTCGGGATTTCACCAACATGGCGAAAATCCATGACAATTGGATAATCTGCTAACGAAAAATCGATTAGACGAATCGCGATTGTACTATCTGAAGAAGTGGTACATGTACACGTAAGTGAAAGAAAAATACTAAGCTATAACTTGAAATTTGGACCAAATATGTAAACGTTCCTGCTACTGCATGATAATTTTTTTTTAAATTAAATATGAGATGTGATATCTAAAATTATGGCAAGAATTTCAGATTGCTTAAGCGTTTTATTTGACAATGTTTTTGTGATTACTTCAAACATAGATTTATCAATAAATGGAAAATTTGGCGATTATTCAATTATTACATCAAAATTTGTTTTTCAAATTATCGTAATTTCTAAAGATTTTGCAAGAATTTTAAAAAAGTTAATAATTGTGAAATTAATTCCATTATGCGATTTTGTTTTCGTAGGTTTTTTCTCAAAATATGTTTAGTGTGCAGACTAAATAGCTGGTGTATATGTAATAAGTTAATAATAAAGTGAAAACTATTATGCTTAGCTTGAAACCAAATGTGTGAAAGTTTCTATGAGTGTGTGAGGATTTTATGTATTAAGAATGCGATGTAATTTCCAAAGATACATGTATTGCAAACATTTCAGAAGTGCAATACAGCGTTTAATCTAAAAATATTTTGGAAATTACTTTAAATATACTAGGGTGATGATTCGATTATTACCGCATAATTTTCTATATTTAGTTTCGTAGTTTCTAAATATTGAAATACATAAATATAGAAAATTCATTTTTACTGCATTTTCAAATTATTTTTTTCCTAATATACGAAGTGAATACAATTTAAGCAAATTTCAGCAAAATATACCAATGAACAAAATAATTCAACAAATAGACGAGATTTAATGTAAATTTTATGATAAAAATCTGAGAGATCTCTGATTAGTATTATTAAATTGATTTGATAAAAGACATTTAATATTTGTTAAACGTGTTATTTAATTAAAAGCTAAAATTAAGGTCAATAATTAAACGCTTAACGTCTCAATACATTTCGGACTTGCATTGCTGGTGAAAATTCGTTGAAAATATGCAAACATGTTAATTAAAGCACTACGATCTTAATCAATCGGCAATCGAACATTTTTTTTGAAATATTGCAATTATATATATATATATATATCATTAAATGCTAAATTGCTGCAAGTATCATGTGTGATCAAAGTAGAAACTTTCACACACACTCAAGAAAGATGATCCCAATTTGTTTTTGTCATTCAGCTCTTTATGCCCACGCATTCTGTTAGCATTTTTCAACAGACGCTTTCCATTAAAATATTGTTGATACGAAATACAGTATGAACAACGTCAGTAAAATTATTTTAGCTCTTCATACACTGCGGTAAGCTAAACACACTGAAAAACGGTTTTTTTTAACAATTAAACTGAGACGGCTTTTTTTGTAAAAAGTAATTGCTAATGTCATTGCTGTAAAATTAATTAACAACGTCAAAGAGTTTGTTTTTCCAGGATATGATTTTGTAGACACGTTTCATAACAGACATGTTTGACATCCGTTCAAATGCAATTTTTTTTTTCATTCGATCTGCCACTTACGGTTACGAATCACCCTATCAAATTTGCTAATTTTCTTTCTAGACATCTTTCGTTTATGCAAGTATCTGAAAACGCTGTTCATTCCTAGACTTGTGTTAATGATTAGAAAATTATGAAGATTACGATGACAATGTCAGCTTCGTTTTTGTGTGAATGCTCTGTCGACAGCATTTCGTCGATGCCCTGTTAATCCTGTATGATCCTGTTGATGCCCTGTTCATTTCCAGATTTCCTTGATGCCTTGTCAGCTTTGCTTTTTCGCAGACACCCTGTCTACTGCTATACTTTGTTCATGCCCTGTTGACTATAAAAATTTGCTGACAACCTGTCTAGTGTGAGTTAGTGTTGAAACGGTCAGCTGCATACTATTGAGGACACTGTCAACCAGTGGTACACCCAGGACCTACTGTTTTTGGATGGGGGAGTCTGGAAGGGGACGCCAGTTTCATTTTTTCTTATTTCTAAATGTACGCTGTAGGCGAACATTTCAAAACATTGCGTTAGAAATACTAGAATTTAGCCTGTATTTAAATACAATTTTTTTTGAAAAATATCCTGATAAAAACAAGCGCCGTAGGCGAAAATTTTAAAAGAATTCAATTGAAGTAGAATTGAATGACATGCGATGATCTGAAATAGTCAGGGAAAGTCAGGAAATAGTTATTAATTTTCAAAAAAGTCTGGGAAATTAAACATAACTAGTCTTATGCTTTCATATAGCATATGAATTCATAGAAAAGTACTGAAATAAAATCCAGGCCATGGACATCATACACAATCATGATACTTACATTGCCTACTTTAAATTATTTGCTTTCTAAGCAGAGCATGTAATGTTATCCTTTGGAACCAATTTCCGTATTTTAATGTGCTTTTTTAGAATTTTTAAGACATGGAAAATCATAGAATTTGCAGTACCAAATGGTCTATACCATTGCTAGTTACAGGTATTAATTAACACTAAAGACATGACAGGGCACACTCAAAGCAGTCCTACCATCTATAAAAAATAAGAAATATATACCGCATTAAATCGTAATGTTCCATTCACAATTTTGCATTTTCTTTGGCCAGGGAAATTTGTTCAAAAAGCAAGTCAAGGAATTTGAAAATAAATTTTGCTGAACCCTGACATAAATCATGTGTACAGTCAATGGCACTGATAACAACAATGTCAGGTTTCCACATAACCTGGGATATCTGGGAAAGTCATGGAATCTTTTAACTGACTGAGAAACTTGGAAAAGTCGGGAGAATTTTGAATTTTTTACCATGCTTTAGGGGAATTTTGAATTCTCTTCCATAGGCAGGGGAATTTTGTATTCTCTTCCATAGGTCAGGGGAATTTTGAATTCTCTTCCATAGGTCAGGGGAATTTTGAATTCTCTTCCATATTTCAGGGGATTTCCTGTTAGATTATCAATAATAATTTTTCTCAGTAATTTACTTTAGTGAATCAGGATATGCGAGAACAATTTTATATGCCTATTTTGTACATTACAAAATCCATGATTTGTGATCTTTTTTAAACTTTGCTTCTACAGCGTTCCATTAATTTTTTGTCTCTAAGCACATTTTGTATATAGCTTATTAAAATTTATTATTTGAATTCTCGGTTTTAAATTTGTTTACCGTCAACATTCCCATAAACGAGGTGGTATTCCCCTCCAATTTAACTCTATTATTTGTGATAAAATTTTAGAATGTTTTGGCTTACGGCATTACTTTAATTAAAAGAAACACTAAATGTTTCATTTTTCATGGCCTCCCAGATGCACAACACTGATCATTCTATTAAATTAATTAAAAACATTATGTATATTCACAGGCATGATCTTTTAACATATTTCTGGTCTATGTGGAAATCTTACAGGTCAGGGGAAACTACATTTTTTAACCTGAGAAACCTAGGAAAGTCAGGGAAGTTTATTTGACAATTGCCGTTGAAATCCTGAATAAAGTCGAGGGAAATTCTGCAAACATAAAAAAATCCAAAATCAAAAAAAAAAGTTTGGAATTTGATTTTTGTGGGGAACCCTGCAACGGTCACGTGTCAGGCTTGGTCCACCACCGTCGTCGCTAGTGATGGTTTGTTGACTTTAATGTCTAGCTGACCACCCCTTTATCTCTGGCTGACCACCACTTCATCGCCTTGACGATTTTCAGGCTCCCTGTACGACGTGCAAGAGTCGATTTCAGGTGTGCATGTACAATGTACAGCAGCGCTGATCCGGATTTCGTTCCAGAAAGGGACATCGGTCAGGTGGTAACCAGGTCGGTCCAAGTGTCGCACTTTTGCATGAAATAACGCCGATCGTATCCCGCTTAAATAATGGATGTGTGTCCCTCTTTTTTTTTTTTTTTCGCCTCTCCTTTCTTGATGCTTGCTCTCCCTCGATTTCGGTGCATTTTCAAACCGTCTTGGATTAAATGAAGTGAGCATGCGCACGATGATCATGGGATGAGGGAGTGAAGAGAAATGCGATGTGCGGCCAATATCAAGCCAGTTTCTGTGAGGATATTACATTGAATGGGCGCAAACGATGCTTTGGCGCGGTTTAACACGTGGGATCATGCTTATACGGTGCAAAACGACCATGGATTCCTACTACGGCCTCTACATTAGGCTTGTGCTACTTCTCGTCCTGTCTTGCAGCAATGGTAAGTCTCTTGTCCTTACCAATTTCACCCCCCTTTTGCATAAAAAGCCAGGGATTGTGGCAGCTCCGGAGTCAATTTTTGGCAGTTTCAAACCGATATTGTCGTCTGTGGCAAAGCTACTTACCATCTCTAACCTGCGAAAAAAAACATCCAGCCTTGGATCAGCTGATGATAGATATTTGAGAAATGCTGACACTGCTCATGTTTGATTCCTAATTTAGTCACCTTATCGCAAAATCGTGGAGTGCGCCTCAGGTTCAAGCTGGATTTTGGTTTTTTTTTTGGTCTGGCTTTTTATGAATTATCAAGAATTAACCACATTTCCAAACCACTCTCAGTATAATCAGCACCCTGTTTGCCTTCGTCCTACCGACATGGTAAGCCTCGATTATCATTCGTGTGGTCGTTTGCACTGCCCAGAAATAAAAAGGACTGACAAATGTAGCAGAAACATAAATTGACAACTTTGGTATATCGTAACTCTGCGCCGTGATAATGTAGTGTTGTGATGTACGTTTTTGTTCATTAAAATACGAAATGTTAAGTTAAACGTTATGATCGGTAAAATCTGTTTGCGTGCTTACCTGGAAAGTCACGGAACGTCAGAGGTATCCATTTAAGAACATGCAGTGAGTTTTGAGTGGCACTTCGTAATAGTGCAATATTATGATGTACGCTTATGTTTATTAAAGTATGAAATGCTAAGTAAAGATAAGGCTATTCTTTGGTCTGGTCTGGGATAGTCAGGGATGCACTGGATTTTGAAATGCGCTTCCAATGAAAGGCGCCCTAAAGTACTTTGATTATTGACATTTTCGTATTTTGCTGATAAAAATGTAATTGCCCAGAATTTACTGGAGCTGAAAAAATGGATGGGCTGCTATTAATAAATATTGCCATTGATTTGCTACGGAATATTTTAAAAAAGATCATGGCTATCCTACAGGGACTGCTGCAGAAAACGGATTTGACAAGTTTGTTAAATCATAGTCTGCTATGTAAGAATGTAATGTTGTGATATACGTTTATGCTAATCAAAATATGAAATGAAAAGTTGTTAAAATTATGCTTTCGTGCGCAGCTTAAAAAATAAGGGATAGCCAGGGGAAGTCGGGGAATAGAGAAATGGTCACGGATAGTCAGGAAAAAAATTCATTTTTGCTAAAAAATAAAGAAAAGGCATTGAATTCACTTCTGAATATTGACTGAATTTTAAGTGGCACTTTTAATGGATGGTGCTCTTAAGTACTAATGAATTGATTATAAATATTAAGATTTCGTTTATTTTACTTATAAAAATACAGTTGCCTAGAAATTATTAGAGCTTAAATAAATGATAGTTTGTCATTAATAAATATTCCGATGTTTATTTTGCTACAGAATTCATGCTTAAAATGTCAGGGAAACTTACTTTTAAATGTATAAAAACAATAACAAAATGACTAAAAAGGCTGATATTGATTGCCAATTTCTATGAACTTTGCTTTCAGTTTTTCTTATTGTTAATAATACATTCTTGAAGTTGAGTAATCCGTACGTTTTTTTTTCTTCAATTTCTAAAAGTGTGTACTTCATGTTATTTATTACTGAAAAATAAGATTATTTTAGTAGCACAATTCGAATTATGAATTTCGAAATTATGGCTCCGTACGAACCCTCGCAGTTTTTAATTTTTCCAAATATCGATTGTTTCGCCCCCTATTGTTATACGTGTACCTCTACTTCGTACATGGTCTGAGTGAGCTAATTTGCATCGATGTAGGCAGCTCATTATCTTACTTAATATCTGTTCAGGTTGTCATTTTCCCTTCGTCTTAATCTTAATAGAGCCTGCCTCTTTTTAACGACGAGTAGACTATCGGATTTTTGTCACTCAGTTTCGAGTAGGCTTCCATCATATTTTGCAATTATTGGGATTTAAGCCCTATAGGAATGGGGGAATAAGGCCAACTATTTTGGGCACGTTTTTATAGTCTAAAAAAATCTCGATACAGTCGAGGTTTTAAAAAAACTAAAGATCGAACATTAGTAGAAAAAAATGCCTGATTTATGTGGCAATTTTCATGAATCAAGAGATAAAACTATTGAACGTGAAGCATTTGATATCTGAAATAAAAATGAATAGCAAATGATACGATAAAATGACAATTTATTTTAACTTAAAAAATCTTTCGTCTGTGAACATTTAAAACAAGTAAACAAATATTTTAACAAATGCACGCACATTTTTTTGGCATGCTTAATTTTTGAAATTAAGGAAAACAATGTTAATTACTTAAGAGAAAATTTGTTTGGTTTAACAAATCCATGTTGTGTAATGCAAAATTAAACGTTGTTTAAAAAATAACTTACATGATTGTCATGCGAAAATGCGTTTGTTTTAATAGTTTATTGTAAGTTTTGAACAATAAGCTAATTGATAAAGGATCGTTTTTCTCATGTGTTATTATAACTTTATAAACGTTTTTTAACAGGGACGTTTTTTTATCACGATTGCAAACGCTTTGAGCTTAGTGTATAGCATGTTAAAATTTAGATTAGACTAAATTACAGATATTTTAAAATGTCACATAATTAAAATTTTAGCGTGATTCTGTAGGAAATGTGCACAAGGTCAAGCTCGCAACGCAGTTAAATGACAAAATTGATATCTGTAGTAATTATGGCTTTTAAAAATAATCTGGTTACTGTTAATCGATTGTGCAGTGCGCAGTGTGCAAATACATACGTTATATTATAGGCAAAAAGTTGATTTTTTTTATGGTCTTGCCTTCTCCAGGATGTTGCACCTAATTAGCATAATTGCTTGACTGCCTATGGTAAATACACTGTTCTCGTTTTTCTTGCTAAGATTGCCGCAAGATACTCTCAAAAAATCTTGTTTTAGCTTCGAAATAGGTTGACGCTAGGTGCGGCAATTAATTTACCAAGATTCTGCAATTTTTATAAAGTATTGTTTTGTTTAATACCTACGCATAATTCTGTTTAAGTTTCTTGGGGCACGATGCTGGGAACAGTTAATGCCTATTGTTGAAACTTCTGCTTAACATGGCTTCCAGAATAATTAAAAGAAGTATGTTTTGGTAATTATTTTAGGCTAGTACGTCATTTTTAACACCTTAAAGAAACCTTTATTCAAACGATCAGAAACAATATATTAGAAAAACTTAACAATTAGCAGTTTAATAGGTTTATCTTGATTTAAATAAATAATATAAACAGGCATTCAGAAAATAACAGTAAACTTGAAATCTTAGGTAGTTTTGATGTACTGCTGCATAAAATTATACAAACCATGTTAGGAAGTAATCTAGCACATAAGCACATATCTTCTCTCATTTGTCGAATTAACGCCAGATATTTAATTTAAATAACATTTCAAAAAATAAATCTTTTGGATAACTCAGAACATTATGGCTGACCAGGCTGCAGGTCTTAGTAAATAATTTTTTAACAATAAAGTTTTATGCACACTTAACGTTATTAAACAAGGATTCTATGAACTTATTAAACTAATATATTACTGTTATTAAAATATTGTCATTAACCACTTCCTTGATGCGTTTATGCGTTTAAACTTGATCGATATTTACAATAAAAAATTATTTGTTATGAAACCATGTTAACATACGAAGAAGCATTAAAGAATATTCTTTAAGTGCAACTGTTAAACTATAGTATAATTACGAACATTCAATTAGTTAACATTATGTAATATAATTTATTTCTTCAATTGTCCAGTTAGTAACGTTTTATTTGATAAATGGTTAACATTCAATTCGTTATTATTTAGCAAATGTCAGTTTATGAATACAACTTCAAATACAACTTATGCAGGTCAAATGGGGCATTGGCATAAGAAACTTATATCAATAAGAATAAGGCAAAAAAAACTACCAAAACGGCAATTTGTATGATGTTATCCGAGTTTGGCAGTCTTATTCACATTTCGTGCACATTTTTCATTGTTGCTTTCACAAAATCGATACAAACCATCTTAAATAAAATTATCGATAAAACATTTATAATATAAATATGTAATAACGATTGTTATGCATTGGTCGGGGACTTCCTGGGAATTAGCCTTTATGCAAAGGGTAGGCAAGTGGAAAAACCAGGTGCTTCGGTTCAGAGTTACGAAACATTTGTAAAGCAGGGAAAATTTTGCCATGGCATGCCCAATTTATTTATTGTCAGTTGACCTCAATTTCTAATTAGGTGAAGAATTTGTTTTAAATTTTTGTATCACCATGTGAGAAATTGTTTTAACAATTCCTTGTTTTGACAGACTGTATTTTTATTGACGTTGGGGCGCTTAATGTCAGTGGTCGTTATCCTATCACCAGAATTAATCGCAGCTGAATTAAACATTGTAATTAGTTGCTCATATATAGAAATAATAGTGTTTACAAAATGTCTTTTGATCCACTTAATAAAATAGTAATGTAAAGTATTTCAAATTAATATACAACTGTATATAGTTGTACGTTTAACTTGAGCAATAATTATTATATTTATTTAATTGCACAATACACATAAATTACACATATTTATGTTGTTTGCAAATAAAACCAACCACGAAATCTTAGTTTTAATGCAACTGTGGTATTTAAACGTTATCGTATCACAACTTTAATGATAATTTGAATCGAAATTAAATCTGTAATTAATCATCTACAGATGTACTGTATGTTCAATACTTGTAATATGTGTTTTAAAATATTATCTCCTTGTAATTTAACATTTTGTGCAATTTCTGAATGCATTTTAACATTGTCCTTAGAATGGCTAGTATAACAGCAAAATTGAGTTATTAATTATCTAAATAATTGTTGTATTGGGAAGTACATTATTTTAAATGTACTTTTCCGCATATTCGCACCCTTATGAACAAGTTCTTTTTTATTACGTTTGACCCCTCTTGTTTCCGAAGCTGTATAGCTTATTTTTATTTCATAACTTACTACACTGTAGAATTGTGCAATTAATATTTCATCACAATTATACGCAAAATGCAGTGGGAACATTTTCTTATATATTATTCTAAGAAATCTAAATTATATTTTACCGGTGAAACATAATTGAATAATATTCCCCATATGTCAATATTTCTCAGTCAATTCCGGTATTTCTCCTAACTATTAAATTGGAGAATTTCCACTGCAGCTATTCGTTATAAATTATTACGTTATGTATGGATTTCTAGTAAATGAAGTTCGCAATTTACGTGAACACAAATTATTACTACAATAACTGCATTGGGTCATGACATTTGGAATCTGCTTGTTGTATTTGTGATAAGCTTTCTGGAACTGGCCAGTAACTATGAAACTTAAACAAAAAAAAAGAAATTATTGGTAAACGTTTTTTTGTCTAATTATTTCTAAAACGGTTTTAAAACTTATTGGGAGTCAATTGAATATTGCCCGTGTATCCGCATTTGCGCCCAGTAGTTTTCTCCTTTTCTAAAGAAATAATTACACTTGATCCTGAATGCTCGATCTTCAGCAGTTATTTTTTTCTCGATCTTTGTATTTTCCACATTTTTCATAGCAAATTTGATTGCTTAGCAACATGATAAACGAGCGAGACCACATCATTATGTAAGTTCACCTTCGTAACTTTATTACATACAAATGATCCGGGGTTACGTAGGCCACCTTAGTGTAAATCCTCCGATGTAAAATGCCTATTGTACACCAAAATGTACTTGTCATTATGTACCGTTAAAGGTTTCGTGCATTATTTATTGGACGACTGAACGTATTTGCTCATCGATTCTAATTATTTAATGGAAATGCGTTTTACCGTATATCCGTTTTATTCAGATCGTTATGTCTTGGGAAGTTTAACTAAAATTGACTATCAGCTTTGAAACATTAAATTTTCTCGATAATTTCTTATTACCTTGTCATCTGTTTTTTTATAGTCTACTTCGTGTAATGAAAATAACGTTAATGATTTTATGACATGTATATACAAAGGTAATTCTTGTCTCGAAATACATTAATAAACATTAATTAAGAAGGTAATTACTTATTTTTCCATTCTTATTTTGTTTAACCATCCTCAATTCGGTTTTATTATCTTTACAAAATTGTTTGCGGAAGTTATTTTTGCTTTTTAATGTCTACTTCTATTCCTGAAAGTTTTAAACAGAATCGTTATCGCATTAGACTGTTAATTTAAACAATTTATAGCACATCTCTAAAGTTATAATTATATTATTAAAATACAAGACATAATGCAGACAAGATAAGCTAGCATTATGCAAGTGCATGTAAATTTGAAAATAGATTAGCTAAGTACACGTTAGGAGTTCCAACACTTTCTTAAAAATTAATTTATTGTATGAAATGGCCAGCCAGGTTTTCGTACACATTTATCAGATGCGATGCATTTATTATTTCCTGAAATATTCCTTTTATTATTTTTTTCCATAAGGTAACATTTTTTACAAAGTCAATGTCTTTATACGGTAAAATAAGCTTTAAATAAATTACTATTTTAACCATTTGTTTAAATTTCAGTTTTATATTTTTTTAAATGTTTCTAAATTATGAATTCAAAGATCTAAATATTGTACATGTAAATTGCAAAAACAAATATTTATTTTGAGCCACAATTTATTTGCTGAAAGTTCCTACGCTGGCGTCGTTTCTTAATTGAAGATTGTATCAAAGGTTATGAAGCAGTCCTTAGTGACATAATAACATGTATAGCATGTACATTGTTTTATATTTCAAAATGTCGTTGACTTACGTGTTTTCTAAAATGTTGAGGGAAGCACAGCATTCGCGGTTTGGTTAATAGACGTTGATTTTACCTCAAATTTAATGAAATATGGACCGATTTGACACGATTAAAAATGCTACATGGCAGATTTGGCGCCTATTTAGCAGGTCATAATGCTGATTTTTATACGTTGTGAAGCCATGAAAGTGCAAAACTGCTTAAGTACCAAATGCTCGTCGTGTATTTTTGCCAAAAATTTTCAGATTATACGTAAAGCGCCTTAGAAAGCTGATGCATTCTGCCTTAATGGCTCAATTATTTTTGCGCTGAACGTTTTAATTATGCTTTAAATTTGCGATATGGCTCTATTGTTTTCTGCTCTGCTTAGCCATTTGGGGTCAATATTTACCTTAAAATTAATACTAAAATCAATTTTATGATCATTATTTTATCAATATTTTCTATTAAACTACTTTCTTAACTCATAGCAGAAAATTAAAACAAATTATGCAATTTTCTCTCGTTCATTTTACTTGACAGAGATAGTAATTTTTTTTACGAAATTGAGAATTGTTTGTTAAGACGTTGCAATTTATGAAATATCTCTATGAATCATCTTGTTTTCGGTAAAGAAATGTTAAAAAATATGTTTTAATGTAAGGTTTATGTTACATTTCCATAGTGTTTTCTAGCTTTCGTTATTGAGTTTACTTCCTACGTTTCAGACCCATAGGATTTGGCATGGCATTTGGGAATTTTTGCAAATGTAAAGTTTCTGTTTCTGTTGCAGCGATAACGTATACCTAAATATTGGAGAAAAACAAACGTGATTTTCACGCAAAAACGTATCTTTTGCACCTTATCCTGTCAAGTTGATTTTTTAACATTTCTCGGAGTGCTTAGGTTTGGAAAACAAACAAATATTTAAAATTCAGACTTTAAGTCCTCGATCTTTGGTAAATCAAAAGTTATGCATACACCTTGCTTAAATTCATGGCTAAAATTTATTGGCTGTTTAAAAATTTAAATTTGCAAAAAAACAATTAAAAAATAATAATTTAGAGATGAGAAAATGTTTTATTAATTTTTAAATGTGCTCCGTATGTGTTATATGTTAGATACTTTTTAATCAGACGTAATAAACATTTTAATGGCATTTTTATGTAATTTTAGTAGTTTGATGCAGTATCCTTAGTGGTAATTTAAATAATGCGTAACATTTTCTGCGCTGTGTAAAATTAAAGACACCCCTGTTTCACTCGACATGTTTATTTCGTTCATGATTTGTCATTATTCAAACCTGGATTTATATCTAAATTGCTATTTCACAGCATCACTCGTGTGGTGTTTGAAGATATAGCTTTCTTCGCAATTGATTTGTTATTCCTTCATTATTTCCCTGATCCTCTATAATCAGCAACCAAATCACGTTGGTTGGGTTTTTGCCAAAAAGGTTTCCCTCGGTCTATGCCAATACCAATTTATTGCCTATTTTCTGTCTAATTATAAACTAGTTCATTGATGGTACTATTTCCACCACTTCCCTTTCCTTCTTGATTGTTCCTATAATGTTATTTATTCACTTCGCAAAAAAGCAGCAACTCCTCAGGCCTACACTCTTAACATTTTTTTCTATGGCTCAAGTGAACAGCATTGATAGCGAATATTGCATTGTAAAAAAAAAATTCGTCAAAAACAATGTACATGAACGCAGTTTTCTTCGCATTGCCATAACGTATCCTCCTGAGGGTACTTTTGAAATACCCCATATATTGTCACTGTTGCCCATTTGATTCGCCTATAATAGTCCCGTATAGTTGGCCAACTTTATATGCTGCTTTCGAGATAATCATAAATTTGAATTTATATTCCTAGTAGACCATATCAAATTTCTCAACTACAGTGTGTCTATTCGAGGTATTTATAGACCTCTATAAGTTATAGGCTACTAATTGAGTGGGGCCTATCCATAAGGTCGCAAGGGACCGACCCCCAAAATACGTTTTGAGCATTAAAAACTGAACACTAAAAATTGAAGATATCCTAGGGGAAAATAATAAATATCTCTAAAGCAAACAGAGCCATTCGTGGAAAATGATACGAAAATGACCAAAGAAACTGCCAAAAATTGTTGGAATTTAAACCAAACCCCGTCGTGCGAATCACTTAAGTTCTCGTTTCTGTTTTCGTAATTAAACTTCAGTGATATACAGCGTCTGACACTAGTGAAAAGATCAGTATGTGATTCTCTACTGATATCACTAAAACATTTGTAAGTGGCCTATCACTGTTTCTGTACTGATAAATATATATATATAGTGTTTTGTGAATACTGAAATCAGTATGCTTAGTGATGTCACTATAATTGTATTTTTGAGCTACTAATTAATATCAGTATGGCTAGTAATAGCACTGGATTTTTTACTAATATCACAACATATGAATATATTAGTACTGGTATTTACATTTTATTGTACTGATATGCTCTGATCCTTCCACTTAGAGAAATTGTAGTATGAACAAAATCAGATTAGAGATTTCTATATTATTCATGCAACTACTTTTTTCCTTTTTTCTGAAAACTTGATTTTTTTTTTCGTACTTGGTAAAATATGGTCTGGCACCGTTCAAGTCAGTTATGAGTGAATTAGTTATGGCCACCTGCACACTTAATCGAATTACTCAAATGAACCAAAACTTCAGTCGGATCATCCCGTGATTAAATTAGCCGGCTTATTTCCTGACTATCGCTAATTATACATGGCGTGTTTAATCAGATTACTGCCAGTGGTTATCGTCGTTAAGGTGCTCAAATGCCACAACGCCAAATAAGATCTGCTCAATTGCCTCCTGGATGGAAACGTTTAAAATGTCTTGCCTGTCAAACTGGTCGCAGATTTCACCCATCGAAGATTTTTTTAGAAATTGTGAAAACGTCAAGCTTACACAGATTATGATGGGAATTATGCGCCGAAGGCTCTTCGATTTGGAGAGCTTTTTTTTGCAAAATATAAAAAAAAAACGATTTTAGCTTTTTTTTTTTAAAAAAAAAACTAAATCTGAGCAAATTTTTGGTCGGACTTTTATAGTCTGACATGCGCTGGGCATATCTAAAACATCTCCAGAATTCCTCCATCAATAGCCAAGAGATTCGACATGGAGATTGCCGGGAAACTTTTACTATTCCCCAGGCCGAGTTTGCGCCTTAGGCTTATTTGTTTCAGCATGCATTTTGCACTGAAAATGGCGAATGAGGAGGGGTCACTCCTTGCATGTCTCCCAAAGTATCGATTTTTTAGCCTCGGCTACAGTGTCTTCACCACTGCGATGTCATCCGACCATAACTAAGCTTAAATTATGGCAATATTTTCCTTAGGCGTTAATATTTGATAATAAACCAAGTGGAATTAATTGAATTATACAAATTTAATGCTAATTGCGGCGAGCCTTGGTCAAGAGGGTGCGTTGCCTCCGGTCATCCCAGCCTTTTAAATATTTAGCTTTTCACTGACCATATTGCGTGTTTTGTAAATCGTATTACACGCTTTTCGTCGCTGTTGGTCAACCAGCATTTCGTTTTTTCAGGGGTCATACATAAAGGTCGTTCGAGTATTTAGTCGTCAAAAACCGGACATTGCCGGACATGGGGGCAGAAGGTTCTAGGATAGTGAACGTCCAGATTACAAATTGGAATTTCCAGTTAAATATATGGAAAGAACTGACAGAAAACTGAGTAAAAGCTACTGAAAACAGAAAAAAACAAATTCATATTCTGGTTATGTACAGTATAATGTATTTGCCTACTAAATTCTACTGAAAAGAACTAAATTAAAAATATGGTTCAATGGTTAGTCATATTTGGATATTTTCTAGAAAATTTATGAAAACTAGATTACAACTAGTGTGTTTGACTGGTGGAAGTAGCTGAATATGAACTAGGTCTATTAACGATCTAGATCCGATGCGTAAAAATAAAATTAATATTATGAATGCAGTTTGTTCAACGTGAAAGCGTTTTTTTGCAATATGGACAGAACACATGTTAGATTCAAGGGGGTGATCAAAGGTGAAAGGGGGTGGGGGGAAATGTCTAAAATCAGGAAAATATTAGGGCGTCATATATGGATGGTCAGACATGTATATGAATTGATCCACTTGTGTGTTAGTGCTTGTCGGATTCAGGTGCATTTAAATATGGATCATTGGTCCATTAGCAAACTTTCCCTTTGTTTAAGTCGGGTCTGGAAACATAAACAGAACTCAGTTGTGCCATTTCTAAATCACAAGTTATTATCAATATTGTAAACAGTATGGTACATGTATAATGGGAGTAAACCGGAGTTGCATGTTTGCATTGCACTGTTCCCTCAGGATCAACAACAACAATGGTAATGATTCGGTGTAAATTCGTATAATATTGTGAGCGTAAAATGAAGGCACATAATACTCATTGATTTTAACGATGTTTCGTGGAAATGTGAACGCTAAGCGTTAACACCTGAACCTCATGAGCAATTCGTAGGTTGCACTAAGGAATGTTTCCCTTCATTAGAGGATTGCTTTATTGTTTTTAATTTATAGTTCTATTCTAATTTTAGCTCAACCTTTTAATGATAAATAAATTTAAGTCAATAGTTTTGTTGATTTTGTCTGTTGAACTACGATTTTGTTGAATGGAAATTTGTAGTAAGTTTCATCTCTTTCGCAATGTTTCATCAGATTTCCTAAGCTGCGCCACAGATGACATAATGACCTTAAAATCTTTCGAATAGCAACATAAATTTCATATAAAACCACGGTCCAACGTTATTTTGCACAAGTCAGTACCCTGAACTCGAAAACATGAAATTTAACCAGGGCAGTAATAATGTAATTTAATTCAATAATGATTACGTTGCTTAATTATCTTAAATTATGAGACAACATATCGATTAGCAAGACCATAGAAACTACCATAGAAATAACTATGGTAGTTTCTATGCACTGGTTTCTGGTTCTATGCACAGTTCCTGCACTGGTCTAGAAATAATTGTCAGGCAATGGTTTTTTTTATAATAAAACCATAATATACATGTAACTGACTTTTTAATGATTTTCATCTGTTAAATGAAAAAAGAGATCAAGAAGTTGATGTATTTATTTTTGCACTTCTGAAATATTAGTTGAAAATATCAATTAATAGGCCTAATCTCGTTGCGACTCCTACAAAAAAATCAGTTTTAAATTACTCTCACGAGCACAGAAAGTGTAGAAGTTTATAGATTATAGAAAACGTTTTGCAAAATAGCTTTCAGAAATAATATTGAAATTAAGAATATCATTTGTGGTTTTTCATTAAATCGTGTTAAAAATGTTGACTAAAATAAAAACGTTAAAATTTTAAATTAAATTTTCTCTAGCTCTGACAATATTTCCCAGATACATGTATTCACTCGTATTTTAAATTTAGCATTATAATGAAACGTCTAATTGTTGTTAGCATAAGGAGGATGCTTTATTAATTAGATGTTGCTTTTGCATCTATATCTAGTGAGTCATTGTGGGGTGATGGCATAGACTTAATAAATTATTTTCAAGCTCATAATTAAATGAATCTTATTATGGAATAGCTATTATGTTGTCAGAGGATCTGCTTGTATTGAGTTTAATGAAGATTATTAAAAGACCCCTACGGCCCCAGGCTTCATGCAGATCATTATAAAGGATCTGCACATTTTTCTTTACATAAAGCTCGTTTTAGCAGGAGAAATCAATACTTTTGAATACCAGTGTATATTGTGCCTGCGTGAAAAGCTCTATCGTGAATGTTGTAGTGTTTATCTTATTTAAGTCCTAACGATTTGTTTACTGCACTACTGGACAAAGCAATATTCTCCTACCTTAGAGGCCTTGATCTTTGAATGGAGGTTTAAAATTTAACAAGCTTTCATTATCCCAGGCATTTGTGGAATCGGTCGCAATTGGTAGTTGCTATTAGAGTAGAATGGCAGTGTAAAGCTTCGCAGTGTGTGTTTGTTTGTCAATCTTATCTATTACACCGGATATCCAGCGAAAACCAGAAAAAAAGGCATTGCAAAAGCGAAACTAATCGGCGCTAATGCTTCGCTGAAAATGCAGATTGTTCTTGCTAATTACTCATTTATACACATCACGCGGATTTGAGGTTATTTGTCTTAGGGGGAATCGAGAAAGTACCTCAACAGCCAACATCCCCTAATTGATTTAGGGGCATTATTTGTAATTAAAAGTCAGCGCTGCTGTAAGGGGGAATGAAAGCAGAGGTGCATAGACGAATGCCTTTGTGCCAAAGTAATCAATTTTCTAACTGAATGATGACGTCACTAGGTTGATGTGATTGAGGGTTTCCTGCCATTTTGCCTTAGGGTAACAAAAGTGAGATACCATTATAACAATAAGAAAACAATGGTGCCAGCATTTTGCAAGACAAATGGCATCTTCACTTTGAAAGATGAATGTATGGTGTTATGTCAATCACACGTTTAAAAGTAATTACTAAATTAGAGTTTCTCCAGAACAGAAAACTCAGAATAGTCAAGGAAATTAAAGGTATTAGTGATTTATTTTAAAACAGTTAGGGAAGTATTACATCTTCTTTCACATAGTTTAAAGTGTCTGTTAGCAATTTATGTTATACAAAAGTCATGGAACTAAAATTCAAGTCATGTACATTATAAAGAAGTCATGAAGATGACATTCAATGCATGGAATTGATTACCTTTGATTGATTCACACATCATTTTACTGCATAAAAGTTCACATCATATGAATTTTTCTTCAAATGTGCTGATTTTTAAAAGTACATGCATGTTAATTAACAGGTTTCTCTCCTTTGATGCCATCTAAGGCACCCCCTATTTGGAGATGCAATGTTACTCTTTGGAATTAACAGCTACTAGCTTTTTAAAATGCTGAATAGCATGGAAATGTAATGGAAATAACAATATTAACAATGTAACATAGCAATATTAATTATTTCCAAAACAATGTGTTATGTAAATAGAATTTACTAAATCCACTAAATGCCACTTCTACAGTAGATTTGTTGAATCATACAGCATTTCTTGCATCTGAATGTGCATATTTTTTGCATTTTGAGATTAGAAAAATGTGCTTGAAAAACCAGAAATGTCCAGAAATGGTCGACATTTTAAGAACGTTGAGATTAAACTTGAAAACAAATTAATGGTAGTTTTTACTTAGATAAATAAAGGTTGAATTGTTGGAAGCTCAGTAGGCTTGACCAATTTAACCCCTAAACCTAGTAGGATCAAAGTGCGGTGCACATTTTCCCCTTTTTTGATATCCCAGATAATCCTTACGAGTGATTTAATGTTTAGCTTAAAGGTCCACTAAAGCGATTGCTGTGGTACACCATGCCATTAATTATTAATTAAACCCTACTTTAATGGCTGTTTACATGTAATTCAATTATTTCGACCTACATTAATTTCGGTCTGCAGACTGGATAGAAAGTGTGACGTAATTCTAATTAATATTAATAATTCGGTTGCCAAGGGCAGTTAGGGAATTGTGTTCCTAAAGGACTTTGTCATGTAAAATGCTACGTTTTCTTGTTGCCTTTGTTTCATTGCTTTTAATAAATGAAACACGAACACTCTAATAGCATTTGGCTACAATGATTACGGACACATGTATAAATTCAAAGGTATAAATTACATGCATAACATTACACACAAAACATATTTGCATTAGAAATAATTATAATTTTCATTAAAATATAATTGCATCAGAAATATTGTAAATATGTAACACTACACAATTGCACTGCATTGTAAAATACATTGTATAATATTTTAAAATTCATTACACGTAGTGCATTTGTTACAACTTTTTTATATGTTGCAAAAATATAATTCTTCAATGCAGTGTAATTGTGTAGTTTTAAAATATTAATTTTTATTTCTTATACTAGTAATTATTTCAACTACAGTGTATTTTTTTATCAATTTTATGAATGTGATTTTGGGACAATTTCGGAAGTAATTCAATGATACGGTACTTTGTTTACAATTTTAAAACATTTGGGATATTTTCGATAATTAAATATAAGGAAATCATTAATTAGGAACTGCACAGGTATTCTTGACGAAAACAATTTACATGAATTATACCTCCTTCTATAACTTAAAATTTTAACTTTTAAACTAATAATAGTTGAAACCTGTATTGTTTGAGTTTTGACTTAATTTTCTACTTCTACGTCTTAGCGCGCGGTTATTTCAAATAAGCAAAGCTAATGAATTATTTTTAATTAGAAATTCATGACGAGATGAAATGCCAAGTGCAAATGAAGCGCACATTTCATTGGCTTTCTCGCCCATTGTACATTAAGGAAAACTTAATTTGAAACATGACTATAGCCCTCATCTGCATGAAAGGGTAATTTATAGCCAAGCTGCTAAAAATTTATGCTGGTTTCTCTTACAAAGACAAGATTCCTGTTGCAATGTTAAGTTTTCAAATAAAGGTAACTTATACCCTTTGTGCATTCTGGAGTGTGTGTGGCATACAAAATTCATCACAGTTAATTATACTTTACCAATGTGTTTTGCATGTTTCAGTCATTAGGCTCGTCTCTAATGCTATTTTATTTTAATGCCGCCAGGATTGTTCATAATTTTAATGGAAAGTAAAGCTTGATTTTGTAAACTATTCTCCAATTATTCAACTCCAAACTATCAAGTGCTTTTACCAATACCCATATGAATTTTTTTTCAAAAATTATCTTAAATTTGTAAAAATTTCATATTAAGGAGC
>JAQIXS010001567.1:0-28927 GCA_034700785.1 Rossiulus vilnensis | reverse complement strand
ATTTTGGATTAATTTAAAAAAAAAGAATTGTTTAAAAAATATTTCAATTGGTTTTAAACGGTTGTTAAAGTAATATGAACAAAACCATTTTTTAAAATACACTACACACAAAAAATGATATTAATTTCTAAAATATCAGAAAATAAAATCACCACCCCCAAATTCCCGTTTTCTTCAAACCCAACAAAAAATTATTATAAATTTGGAAAAAAAATACTATTGAGAAAAAAACGACATAGATGGCGCCATGAGACCTAGGTCAAACAATACAAAAAATCTGGGCGGAAATAGGAGGCCTACATCGCACACCAGGTCAACCCAAAAACTCTTTCAATATATACAAAAATAATTTAATCGAATTTCGCATAATTAAACAAGAAGTGAGGTCAAAATGGCAACGACACAAAAAACGATAACAAATGAAATAAAAAAATGTCTTCTTTAGGGGTGAAATTGTTTATTTTCCTCTAGCAATTAAAAAAAAATCCAAAAAGGTGGCAATTATCTTATAGGGTGTTATTACCGAACACGAATCGTCCATTCATCGTCGCTTATCGCCATTTTTGTGTGTGTGTCCCCATTTTCTGGGTGACGAAATTACGAAAAATACAAAACAAAAAACAACAATAACAATCGGTGTGACCCAAAAGCACTCGAAACATTTTTCGTCATTGAAGTTCGCATTTGGAAAATTGCGAATAAACACCAGGAGCGTCGCCCTCCCTCCTGAAATCAGGCTAAAAGTTTAATTAAATAATAATTAAAATTCCGCTTAGATAAAAGTCTAGACGACCTGCTCGCAGCGCCTCCTGGTGTGGCCTCGATTAATGTTGCGAGGACGAGGAAAAACCCCTTTTGGTTAAACAACCCTCTACAACCTCCATTTTCCTCTACTTTTGTGAGATTTTTTTCCTTTTTTTTTTTTTTTTGCCAAAATACAACTCGTATAAACCGAGAGTGTAGGTCAGGCCAGGTTCAGGTGAGATTCGGTTTAAGGGGAAGGGAGTTATTAAACAGGAAGCTCAGTTGTTTCACCCCCTGCAGTGTATTTTGGTGGATGGACACCCAATTGCCTTTACACGCATAATGATACAATAATAAAATAAGACACAGAATACTGCAATAAAACTAATTGTGTAATAATAACAATTAATTTATATTTTTTTTCCGTAATTATAATTTATTATTATGTTTTTACACATTTCTAACGTAGGTTTATTGTGACAAAATTGCATTTCAATTGGGATTTGGTAATGCAGGAGTTTTCAAGGATTTCCTGTTTTGATATTAGTGATTTTTAAACATTTAAAACAAATTTACCATTTTAAGAATGATTTCTTTTAAATAAAAATGATGTAAAGATGTGGTGCAATTTGTATTACATTTATCGTGGCAAAATTGCATTTGATTTGGGATTTGATAATGCTAAATCAACGAGTTTTTAAGGACCTAAATTTTTGATTATCAATTTAAGGACGACTTTTTCACTTATTTTTAATTTTTTTTCGACCTTGATATTTTAAACAATGATAACAATTTGCTTTAATATTTCTTGCATTTCAAGATTATGTTCTTAAAACAATGTGCAGTGGGCATAACCAGTACGCATAAATCAGTAATAATATTAATAAATAAAAAATTGAAAATGATGAAATTGGCTATTATGTCAGTTTTGCTCATAAGGAGCAACAAGTGGATCAGTCCCATCGTAATTTCGTGTTGTACCAACTGCAGATATCGTACCTTTTTTCACTAAATTGTCCTGCTTCGTACTGAATTCCCATTATTCGGTCGTTTCTCCTTTATTTTCCATAATTTGGCTAAGCTCAATTTCCCTCGCTCGTCGCGCAGCGTTGAATTTCCAGGCCAAAACCCGTCAAACTTCATGGCGCAAGAAGTAGAAAATTTCCCAAAATTACACGTATTTCACGCATCGGGGTAGTCCAAGGGTTCCCGAAGAATTATTCCGTTGAAATTTAAATAAATTCGGCTCTGATTCAATTCAATTCAACGCCTTAATTAACACACTCATATGCCATATGAAATCCATGTAACAACACTGCCAGTCGCGAATTTTCGTAATTTGTTGTGGTTTTCGGAAGCAGTTTTTGTGGGTTTTTGTTAGATCGATCTGGCGACACTGAGTTGAACCCTTCGGATGCCCTAACAAGTCCACCAGTGCTCCTGGGTTCCATATTTTCGCTTCCGGGCACCAGAGGGCGCAGCGTGCAGGTACTAGCAGCACCACTAACACCATTATTCTTGTCTCACCTTCCAGCTCCAGACCCCGTTCGGAAACCTGACCACGGACCCCAAGTTCACCCACGTGACCGGTGAGACCATGTCCCTGACGTGCCGCAGCGGCAACGAGAGGATCTCGCGTCCAACATCCGAAAAGTCCGCACCGATCCTCATCCAGATCCCGATCCAACGAGGTCCTCCTCCTCCAGTCCAGCAGCAACAGCAGCAGCAGCAGCAAGGTCCATCGGGCCCCAGGGTCCCACCTCCTCTCTTGCCGGTTCCGCAGCACCTCCAGCAGCAGCCGCACCAGCCTCCGCAGGCAGCCCCGGCCCACCAGTTAAACAACATCCAGGGCCCTCCCCAGGGCTCCCTTCAAGGACCCTTCCAGAGTCTCCTGCAAGGACCACTCCAGAGCCTTCTCCAAGGACCCTTTCCCCACGCCCCGTTCCCCGGCCCGCAACCCGACCAGCCGCAGCCCCGACCCTTCGGCCAGCTCCGCATGCCCTTCGTGCCCCTGCCTCAGTTCCCCCAGATTCCGCTGAGAGACGTCATCCCTCACCTGCTCGAGGTCCACAAGCAGATCCAGCAGCAGAGACAGCAAGAAGAGGACCAGCAGCAGCAGCAGCGCCGCAAGACCCAGCAGCGACAGCGGGACAGCGAAGAGTCCAGTGAAGAACCTCAGGAACACCAACAACAACAGCAGCAGCAACAGCAAGGTGAAAGGTCTAGGGGTAGGGCCATCCCAATGCACGACATGCCCCTCAACCGCCTGATGCAAGGGCCCCCACCCCACTTCATGCAGCAGCAGCAGCAGCACCACCCCAATATGCCTCCTCCCCAACACCTCAGAGGTCCAGAGCCCATTATGATGCACCACGACAAGCAGATGGAACAGCAGCAGCAGCGCCACCATCAGCAGGAGCAACAACAGCAGCGCCATTCGCAACACGAACAGCACCAGTCACATGAAGAGGAGCAACAGCAGCAGCAGCAGCAACAACAGCAACACCATGGAGTAGGAGGACCAGAAATCCATCTGGAAGGAGCGCCTTCCTTCCACAATGACATGCCACATATCGTGCCCGCCGAAATGATGGAAAGGGCCGGTCCCATGCCCTTCATCATTGGAAGTCACAGTAAGTGCCTACCGATGCATGGAATGTAGCGGATTTTCGAAGGACCCAACAATCTGAGAGCTCGTATCGTTTATTAATTATCTAATTCATTGATGTATTTTTGTTTATTTGCAGACATGCAGCCTAGGTCGTCCGCTCGCCCCAGGATGAAGCGCATGGCAGGCGAATGTTCTTGCGTGTGCAAATAGGCGGGTGGCGCCACCTGGCGAAGCTACAAGCTAGACGTGGACATGGTCATCAGTGAGTCAAGACAGATGGGGGATTGAAGAATGAAGATGAAAAGCATTTTTACGGCAGCGTTACCATGCTCCACAGTGATAGACAGTGATTTTACTTCATTTACAGAACCCTTCCTTCCCCTTGAATTCCTCAACTCCCCCCCCTTCCTCCAAGACGGTAGCTAATTCGCCAATTAAAAGATGATCTTTAAATTCAGTTAAAATCCCACCAAAAGTCCCCTTAAGTAACTGAACGTTGGCGATGATTTTTCATCTGAATTTTCATACAAAAAAAATTGGTATATATATATACATGAGCCTATATTTTCTTACTTGTGATTTTAGTGAGTAGAAATTAATAAGCTTTTGAAAAAGTGAATAGCAGATTTTTCTATTCTAAACCCCACTTCCTGCGTAGTATTTTTTTTACATTTAAATTTTACATTTTAATCTGGTGATGAAACTATTCCTAGCGTTTAAACTGCCTCTCGACATACACGTGTAAATTTGCTTCTTCGTTTTGGCGTCGTTGTTTTTTCTTTTTCTCTCCAGCCAGTGTAAAAGATCTCCGAAATTACGTATTATTTGTGAATAAAATTCTACAAAATTTAAACTGTGGAGTTATGATTTACATCGATACTTGTTTCAGGATGGTATCATATTGTCAGTTTGTCTTACACGTTGTCTTACATTATTTGGTCATCTAAAATCCATGATTTTTCAGAACTGGTGGTTTTAATGCAACACATTTCGAATTTAATGAAAAATTTATAAAAATTAAATAATAATTAATTTTTAAACAGTTGTTGGCACAATAAGAACAAATCCTTTATTTTGGATACCGGAAATGATATTCCTATAGGGCCACAAATAATTAAACCATGCGAAAATTTATAAATCTGATAAATCAGCGACTTATCGGTGACTTTAATTATATGTTTCAGCTCAGTTTACGGTTGAACTCGCGCATTTTCTATGACACCCTGTAACTCACATCACCAATGGAGTAATGTCTGACGTTTTAAAATATTGGACAAAATATTAGAAGGCATGATATGTAAGATGAATATTTCTGATTGGTCAAGGCTCAGTCTATTCTTTTGTTCATAGGACTGTAGGTGCGCATTAACCATAATGCTAATCCGGTCGAATAATGGTAATCTTAGGTGAAAGGTCCCACCGAAATTAAATTCTCAACTTCCTTGACTTTAAAATATTTTTGGAAACATTTTCCTTTTTATCAAGAATCAAAAATGTTTATAGAATAATATGGTAAACGAATACTAATTACTCATATTTGTATTTATTGTTTCAAATGTTGAATGCTTGCTATGGAGAATAGAATTTCTCATTATTGCATAAATGTGGCTAGACACGCCCTCTTTTCATTCGATCATTCGATATTATTGTACCAAACGAAAGGTTTTGGCGATATCAGACTTTACGAACGACCCCGCATCGACTTTCGCGACACCCTACACTTCAGTTTCTGCTGTTCGCCACTAGGCAGCAGCAGCTGGCGAAGAACGCCCGGACGTCCTTGAAGCCACCGGCAGGGGTCAAGGTGACCTCCACCTTGACAGCGGACGCATTACCAGCCGCAGACGTCTGGCTCTGATATTTTCGGAGCTCTGGTCTGAAAACATCGTCTTTTCCACCGTAAATTTCTTGCTCCGAATCCATTCTACTTGAAAAACCATCCAAAAATGGCAGCGCTGGACGGAAAACCCCTGCTGACCAACGAAGAAGTTTGGAAAAAACTGGTTGCTTATCACTCGGCCAACAAATCCAAACTTCACATGCCAACTATGTTCAAAGGAGATCCGAAACGCTTTGAGAAGTACAGGTCAGTTAAACAGGGCTCTTATTTAGTTCATAAACACCGAGAGTAATTCGCCAAAAAATCGCTAGAAATATTGACATAATTAACTATTCGAAGCAGTTTTCGACTTCGTGCATACTAAACTGACGTTTGTCAAGCAATGCATCTAATTTCTGTATGGCATTGTCATCCGTGACAATAATTACTGAAATATTCATTCACCCGGAAATAAAAAAATTGCAGCAAAACTGCAAAAGAAAATCCAATGGGCTCTTAATCGATATATTAGTCAGTGGCATTGTAAGGTCTGGGACGGTCCGGTCCAGGAAAACTGGCATGCAAATCCTGTAATTTTGACCAAATGTACCAGCCCAAATAATGCCAAATAAAATGAATAGCTGTAAAACTTTCTCAAGCCTGATTTAACGAATTTTTATATTCTGCATATTAAGTAGGTTTGGGGCGAGCAGCTATCATTCGCTATCATCACCGACATTTTGATCTATGTTATTAAACATAATAAAATGTTTTCAATATAAGGTATTTGTACCTTAAATTTTAGGATATAATCGCTAAAACAGGACTTACAAATAGTTTAAATATTTTATAAAGAACAAAGTCGGTCCGAACTACACCGATTATTAGTCGGTTCGTTCCAGGCCTACTTATGTTATAAATACGTTATAATCAGAATGGGTTGCTTTACAGTTATTACTTTTCTTTGGCCCTATTTAGACTGAAACTTGGATTTCATTGGCCAGGTTTGGTCGATGAAACTTTTTTTAAAACCAAACCGTTGTAAATTACCAGATTCCGATTACAACGTATTTATAATATAAATGTGGGTCTCATACGAGCCGGCTAATAATCGGTCCAATTAGGACCGACTAAAACGGACTTTATTCCTTATAAAATAAAATAATAAACTGGGATCTAAGGTGCTCCGAATATAGCTTCTTTCCTCAGTACGTTTTTGATATTTTGCATCAAAGGACAACACTAATATTTATATTTTAAATGAAGCAATGCTGATCTGGACCGTCCTAGCCTTGGATGTTGTTCAATTTGGCATTCATTTTGAAACAAAATGAAATTAAAACATCAATCTGCATGCGAGGCCAGCAATTTCTGTCATAATTTTACGGCTCTGTCCTTGCCATTATTTAGCTCTGCCATTATAAAACGTGATTATATATGTTTCAGACAGGAATTTCAAGTTGAGCACATAGGATGTGAGCTCAAAAACTGAGAATCCTGTTTGGAAATATATGTGCAAGTGTTTCCTCCACCATCAAATAAAATGAACCTACTTTTCCTTATTGTTTACAAGTTCACCTTGAAGCTGCTGACTGTGCAAAAAATAAATTTTGTGACCAACAAAATAAATTGCATGTGGTAAAAAACAGGGTTGCCATCAACAATACCATACGCACAAAAAAAAAATTTTAGAGGGGAGAGAGATTATTAAAATTTCGCGATTGTCCAAAAGGTTGCAGTTCTAAAGCCAATGTCCATAACGTTCCAATGTCTAATTTTTAGGAAAATAAATCACAGCTTGTTTTGAATGTTTCGAGCAAAAAAGGATTAAGTTAAATTTTACAGCATGACCAAAAAATAACAGCAAAAAATGTATTCCTCTTTTTTCCTGCATTTTTGATTCCCGCCTGGCATCGAAACCCTTGAAGCTGCCTAAAAAAATAAAAATAAAAAACTGAAAATAAATAAATTAGATAAAAAAATATTCCGGCGTTTTTTTATTGCAAAAAAGTTATTCACTTGAGTTTGGGTGATTAGAAAGAAATCATTCAAAGTCAAGTGAATCATTCTTTGATTGTTCTACAAATTCCAGAGCTATTTGGTTTAGCACAATGGTCTCACCCCGTTACAAGTGCTGGTCACTCTTTTAAATTTCTTATAATTTTCCAGCGTGAACTTGCCCACGAGCCATGGAGGTAACATTCTGCTCGATTTCTCAAAGAACCTCATCAACGACGAGGTCCTTAAGCTCCTGTTCGACTTGGTATGTCCAGAAAAACCTTTTTTCTTAGTGACTTTCTTCACTAGTTATTTCGTACAATAAGACCATGGCCAACGTTCCGTTGGGTGGCCTCGTGATAGAATCATTGCGGTAGTACCCATGAGCAACGTTGCATTGAAGACACACGTCACCCTCATTGTCAACAGTCAGACTTCACATTATTGTAATTTATATTTTGCTTTCTGAATGAAAATTAGGCCAGAGCCAGGAAAGTGGAAGCTGCCCGAGATGCCATGTTTTCTGGCGAGAAGATTAATTTCACAGAGGGCCGAGCCGTGCTGCACATCGCTCTGCGAAACCGCTCAAACAAGCCCATAGTTGTGGATGGACAAGACGTAAGATCAACGACAGTGCAAAGAAAATTTAACTCGATACCCAACATCACTGCTAAATTGAATTAAGGAAAAACACTATAATGCAGTACAACCTGGCAAAAAATACTTGTCTAGTTAATCAACGTCTTAGATTTATCCAACAGATATTCAAAAACTGCCCACAAAAGGGTAAAGAAACGGGAATATTGCGGCCTAGTTCAGAAAATTTATAGAGTGGGTATACCGTACTTGCCCAAGTACATGTATAAGCTAAACTTTTCCCCCAAAATTTTAAGATTCGAAGATGGGGTGTGTAGCTTAAATTGCACTTTCTATTCTACCCAAAAGTTTACAGAAAATAACTTTACCACAGGGTAGTATTTTTAATCTGCTTTAAGAAAAAAAATCGACTCAATTCTAAACTGAATAAAAAATTGATTTTATAAATAATTTCATATTTCTTAAAACTAAGGTCGAATTTCGGAATGTGGCGTATGAGCTACTAGATTTGTCACTGGAAAACACTAGAGATGCGAGCATTCCCTAACTTTGCCTGGGAATACTTATAAGGTGGAGGGAATCTTTAAGTGAAACCACAGAGGTGGTAGAAACTTACATTCAAATCCACTACCTGTGGTGGAAATCCGAGCAATCCGTTTGGATCCAAACTATTGGTCTTATTTTTGCATGCCATCAGACGTTGCAATTCTATTCCAAAGTACAACCCTAAGTTAACAAATTCATTTTGGCAATGATTATGGTAACCATCAAAATCTGGTGGCACCTATTGACGTTTAATCTAACCACGCCAATCATGTGATCTAAAACTAGTTTCATTCACAATCCAGGTAATGCCGTCAGTGAACGCTGTGCTACAGCACATGCGCGAGTTCACGGAGGAGGTCATCTCTGGCAAGTGGAAGGGCTACACCGGGAAGAGTATCACCGACGTGGTCAACATCGGAATCGGTGGCTCGGACTTGGTTCGTGATTAAGTTCCATTTTGAGGCAAGTTGAAATTGCCCCTGGGCACATTCTGACAACCTTTTCTCCCTGCAGGGCCCTTACATGGTCACAGAGGCCCTGAAACCGTATGCGGTGGGTCCACGGGTCCATTTTGTGTCCAACATCGATGGCACCCACTTGGCCGAAACGCTCAAGAAGCTCAACCCAGAAACAGCCCTATTCATAGTGGCATCCAAGGTAAACCTGACTCTCGATTAGCTGCATGCATTTGCTGTCAACTGTTAACGCTTATCGATTAACTTACAGACTTACACCACCCAAGAAACCATCACGAATGCCACTTCCGCGAAAGAATGGTTACTGAGTGCTGCTAAAGATGTAAGTTTTCCTCACATTTTTGCATACTTTTTTGCTAATGTGAGAGTAATTTGATTTTCTGTCGGCATTTCAGCCATCAGCTGTTGCAAAGCATTTCGTCGCCCTGTCAACCAACATTCCCGAAGTGACAAAATTCGGCATTGATCCTAAAAACGCTTTCGAGTTTTGGGACGTGAGTGCCTGCCATAGCCAGAATTTCGTGGAGCGTATCACAAGAAGACTTACTTTCAGTGGAATACATAATTGTTTGTATCTTCTTTTCAGTGGGTGGGAGGACGTTATTCCCTGTGGTCTGCGATCGGTTTGTCCATTGCTTTATCCATTGGTAGGTTCATCTTTTCTGGCTCGAGGAAATTTCCCATGTTATTGACGTCTTAATAATTTGGAGCCATTGATTTGATTTCCAGGAATGAATAACTTCGAGCAGCTGCTTGCAGGTGCTCATTTCATGGATCAGCATTATCTTACGGCACCTGCCGAGAAAAACGTGAATTGCGTTTAACATTTTTTGCCTATATTGAAAGCTCTTCGCACATCAATTTGCCGTTAATCTCCATTTCTTATTTATCAGTTGCCCATCATATTGGCTCTACTCGGCGTTTGGTATCACGATTTCTATGGCGCTGAGAGCCACTGCATGCTGCCATACGATCAGGTTATTACATCTTTTATGATTTGCTCATTAATTGATTTTCATTTTGCCTGGAAAATGTTACTAGGACAATAGTGGAAATTTAGTCGAGACATTTAGGAATGCCATAGCATATAAACTAACATAGTCCTGCTTATGACTGTAATTAAGCACCATATAGGCTATAAAACGATTATAATATTACAGTGAAAGATCGATTATCCCAGGTAGTCGGGATCATGGCTGGATATTCGTTTTTAGTGAACCTTGGGCAATGTGTGTGCTCTGCCAGCCAGGCGAATGTTGGGCTGGCACCTCAGTGATCGAGCAGTACCGTGTTCCTTTCTCAAACCCCCTTTAGTTCTATTAACTGTTCAAAATTTGTAATTTCATTTGTGTATTATTTGGGTTTATTGGATTGACCCATTAACAAATGGCAATAATATGCTGACTGTAGCATAACTAACAGAATATTAACCTCGGATGATTTCTAGTATTTGCATCGCTTTCCGGCCTACTTCCAACAAGGGGACATGGAATCTAACGGAAAGTTTGTCACCAGAGGAGGTGAGCGTGTGAATTACGCCACCGGACCCATCGTGTGGGGCGAACCCGGCACAAACGGCCAGCACGCTTTCTACCAGTTAATTCACCAAGGCACCCGTATCATCCCGTGCGACTTTATCGCCCCCGTCCACACACAAAACCCGATTCACGGAGGACTGCATCACGAAGTAAGCAGATTTTTGCACCAGAGGAGACACTACCGACTTCTAGTAAAATTATCATTACTAAAAATACTGAATACTTTTGATTTTTACAGATTCTTCTTGCCAACTTCCTGGCTCAGACTGAGGCCTTGATGAAGGGCAAGACCAAAGAGGAGGCCCGCGCTGAACTGGAAGCAGCCGGGAAGAAAGGAGCCGAATTGGAAAAAATTCTTCCCCATAAGGTGGTAGACAGCGTTAATTTTGCGATTTACATCTTGCACTCACACCATTAAAGTTACAATATATTATATGTATCTTAGGTTTTCGAAGGCAATAGGCCAACTAATTCAATTTTGATTGGCAAACTGACGCCATTCGACCTAGGCGCTTTGATTGGTAATTAATCCGTAATTAATGATGCCTTGAAAACTAAAGCCTAGAAAATAACCCTGTTTGTTTTTCTTCAGCAATGTACGAACACAAGATATTCACTCAGGGAATCATCTGGGACATCAATTCGTTCGACCAGTGGGGGTTGGTGTTCTTGCAATTATAACCATTTCAATTTTTTCTTATACTTTTCTAACCAGTTCTCTGGACTAATGAATGAAAATGCGTTTTCAGTGTGGAATTGGGAAAGCAGCTGGCCAAAGTTATTCAGCCAGAATTGGCCGGGAAAGATCTTGTCCACAGCCACGATTCCTCTACCAATGGACTCATTAATTACATCAAGAAAAGTGGCGCATTTTAAAGTGTCGTTTTCAATGCTGACCATAACTCGTGTTGCCTTTAAGCATAACAAATGTTGGTTAAACTGTTGGTGGCATTTTCTTCATTATTAAGATTTCTTTGTTTTGGGCGTTCTGTGCACTTCCATCATATGCAATAAACTCATGTTGGTTTTTTCTATTCACACACGGTCTCTGAAAGATGTGGGAATGAAGTCTCTATTTACTTTAGTTTTGAATTGTGATTTTCTGTGGGCCTGCCTTAGTCCTAGATGACGTATACAACATATCTACTTGTACATCCTTTATATCTTGATTGCGGTTTTCTGAGGCGAATGCTGGGATAGCACCTCAGTAATCAGCCACGACCGGGTTCTCTTCCCAGCCAACCTTCCTTCATTTGGTACCATGATCCCTGCCACAGGCCTCAAGATCTTCTAACAGGCTGCTTGCTCATATTGTAATTTCACTTGTTCAAAGACTTGGGTTAAACGGATTCCTCCACCAACCCCCACGACATGGCATCTATATGCTAGGGTATCGAATATAATACTTTTCACCTTTTCCTGTAAAGCTGATTTTCTGGCACTTGCAACTTTCGGGAAGAGTGCCCCCATTGGTGCACCACTGTAACTTCTGCTTATTGGTAAAACGTTAATACCCCAACTGTCACAGCCAATGATAACAGCATTAACACGAACATTTTTTCAAGCACGAATGTCATGTCACACCCTGTACAGTGTCCAATCTGAATCCGTAGCAGACAGCACCAAGTAGCACAGATAAAACCTACGCGTGTTCTGCCATAGTTCTGCTCTCACGGTAAAATATTTCCAGCCATTTTATGCTGTTCCACACGCAGTGACACGGTCAACATCGCTATAGCATCGTAAGTAATTTAATATTATTCACATTACCTAATTTCAAAAGACGTTATTGCTGCGGCAGGCAGGCTATGGAGATGACTTAGGCCTAACTAAAAATGCCGCTTGTTTTCGAACCTGAACAGAAAACCCAACCTGTTTCGCTTCGGTGATTATCATACTCACTTCCAAATGGCGCTCGCTGGAATTCCCGCGATCACAAAGAGCCATTTTCAGATTAATTGCAATTTTTCAAACAACTTTCAGCCTTTCTCTGCACGCAGAACTTACAGAAATCGAACATCGCGACCGAGGCACGTGACCTGAAAATGGAAGGCGGCGACAGGTGGCGCTACAGCGTCGCGTGCAAGGCTCCAGTTGCCATGGACACCAACGTAAACGCCCACGGTCTGGCCACGTGCTTGGCCGCCACGTGCGATCGCTTGATCGCCCTGGCGCTGACCAACCACACGATTGCAATTTACGAAGGAGAAAATCTCAATAAAATCAAGACGCTCAAAGGTTGCTACAACTATCAACTGAATGATATACAGTTACAAAATTTACTACCATGACTAAAATTTAAGCGTATAAGCCGCATTCCAAAATTGGACCTTAGTTTTTTTTTAAAAAAATTATTCATAAGACCAATGTTTTATTTAAGAGTCAATTTATTTTCTTGAAGCAGATTAAATTTATGTAAAATCATTTCAAACTGATAATACCACCTGTGGTAAAGTTCTTATATGTTTACTTTTAAGATAGACAGAAAGGGGATGCCATTAATCGACATTTCTGAATAGTGTGCATTACACGCACCTCTTTCATGATCTTAAATATTTTTGCAAAACAAAATGTGGTTTATACGCGAGCAAAAGCGGTAGTTTTTGAGAAGTTAGTAATCGAACGCAAGACCATTAATTGTAAGTTACGAAAACATAAAACAATGAATTTAAGAACGAACTGATTTTGTATATATTGAAAATAAGCTATGTGATAAATTCTGGAATTCTTTAACTAATACCAAACCAAATTTCTCTTTTCTGAAATTTTGGAAATTGATTTTAGAAATGGTTTAAAAATCCTCAGCCCATGAATTAAATTTGCAGATTAGAAGAGTCTTAATTTAATATTTGGCATTTTCTCGATCATTAAAAAAATTACGTTTTAGGTCACACGAAAACCATTACGGGGTTAAAATTCAGCGCATCAGATTCCAGCATATTGTATTCCTCATCACTGGATGGAACGATCAGGTTTGTACGCTTAATTAGCAATCATCATTAAAAACACACCCAAATAATGATTTCTCCATCCGTTTAGGATTTGGGATTTAAAGCAAGGAAGGTCTGTCCAGCAGTTTCAAGGTAAGCACATTCTCCAAAGAAATCGCAGTACTTAAAACTCACCATAAAGTCCATCTTATCAGGTAACTAACCTTTGTCTTTTTTGATAGACGACTCTGGTGGAAAGCTGAAAACATTGAGCAGCTTCGATGTCAGTTGCAATGGAGCATTCTTGACAGGTGGCACGGAATCAATCCTTATGGATGTCTTCTTACTCTTCTGGTTTGTTTATGTTCCTCCAATGTCCCATGATCCTTCTTTGTCCTTTGTGTTACGTTCTGCTCACGTGTGCATCCTTTTAGGGACGTACGAAGTCCAAAATTGCTGGGCGGCTATTCCGACTCGCATACGGACGACATCACGCAGGTTCGCTTCCACCCAGATCAGCCGAATACGATGGCCAGCGGCTCCACGGATGGCCTCATCAACGTTTTCGACATCAGCCAGACCTGTGAAGATAACGCCTTGCAAAATACTCTAAACACAGAATCTTCGGTGGTTCGTACCTAACCTTTGTTCTAGTACCTCTGTTTCTGAAGCACGGCTCAGTTTTGTGACTCGGTATTATTTTGAAAAATAATAATTATGAAGGCAAAATTGCGAGAAAAATTATATCATACCAGATGGGTTTTAAGCATACTCTAGACTTGGCATAAAAATACCATAATATTTTCCTAATTTCGTTTTCCTTTCCAGGACATCTTAAGGTGGTGCCGAGGAAGTTCCATCGCCTGTCTGACGCACGTCGAAACTGTTCAGCTCTGGGACTTCGAAAACGTGCGTACCTTGAAATTCCACTCTGTTTCGCTATTTTATGAATAATGAATAATTCACATTATTATTCATATAATTTGTACAACTATTATTTATTATTTTAAAATACCAAATTTAGAAATAATTAAAAATATATTGCTGGGTTTTATTTGCAAGTTTTTCTATTTTTTCTATATTCTATATTTGCCTCTAAATTAAGCCACTAATTTATAGGTGGAAATCACAAAATCCTACGACAGGGACTCAGTAGCCAAAGATTTAAAGGTAATATATGTGCTTTGTCCGATTGTCAACAAACATTTTTATATTTGAAGATGTCTTATTAGGCCTCATTATTTAATATTATTATTGTAATTACTTTTTTTTCTTATTTCAGCTGGTTCTTCCGCCATCCCAATTCATCAGTTTAGAGACCAATGAAACAACGGGTTTGCCAACTCTTGTTGCAACGAACAAGTGAGTATCGTGTTATAATTTTTGGAAAATGAAGTGATAACATGTGATCGAAAATTGTTTAAAAATATCAACATTGTAAGTTAGGTTTGGTTATCTTTTTGAAAAACAGGCTGCAAAAAGGCTGAAATTTTTTAAAAATTACTTTTAAAATATATATACGGATTTGATTAATTGTCATATGTTGAGATCGTAACAGCCACAATTACAGATTTCCCATTGACTATTGACTTATTCTCGCGTAACTCGTTTTATAATACGGTATTTTATTGCATTTTTAGAGAAAATAATGCAATTCTAGTTGAAGTTGATGACGACTACGCTTTGACCAGGCATAGCTCACTAAAAGGAATTCATAAATCCCCATTGGTTTGCGCCACTTGGGATGCCAAGGTACGAAATGGTATTTTAAATTTAAAAAAAAGGTTAAAATAAAGAAGGATGTAATTCAAAGAGATCAGACATTTTCCCAAAAATTCCCAAAGTAATTTTTTTTGTAGTTTAGTCAGTGATTTCCTGAATATTTTTTACCAGCTAAAACTATTCGTATAACTTATGAACATGAGCAAAAACTTCAGCTAAGGATCCTATTAATCACTACTTTTGTTAATTTATTTCAGGAGCAATGGGCTCTAACGGCCGATGACAGTGCTATGCTGTGCTACTGGAAGACTACGGACCCTGAAGTCTAAAGCTTCTCAACAATAATCTATATGACATAACATATAGATGATTCAGTTAAAAAAACTAACCTATTTTGTTTTGAATATTTAAATATTTTTGTTGAAAATCGTAAATCTGTATTCAAATGAGATGATGCAGAGATACGAACATACCGAAATAAAAATGTTGTATTAGTGATAATTTGATGCATTCTATTTACGAATGGTTTGGTTCATTTTAGGTTATTTATGTTCTTTAATTCATTGTACTAGAAAAAGGGTCCTTATATAGTTTTTTATGGATTCGGTTTAATTATTGCACAGTTTGGAAAAAAAGTCACATGCATTTCACTAAACTAATTTCAAAGTACCAGGTACTTGAAAATGTCTGCTTTCTCACACTAACAGTTTTTTAAAACATTTCTTTATATATTTTTGAAATCTTGCTGATTTCACATGATTACATGATCCCATGATTTAGGAATAAACTGAATTTATGGAAAAAAAAACGAAGTATGTTTAATTACAACATTATCAATGTTTTCCCAGGCAGTTTTAAATGTCATCTTGAAAAAAATGATTGATGATATCCTCGCTCATGAGCTGAAAAAGGCACAACGAAAGTTAATTTTAACAAATCTATGATAAAGCTGAAATACTGGGTAGAATTAGTGTCTACCTTGGACTATCTTGTTCGAGGTAGGCCAGCTGGACGTCCAAGGGGCCGTAAAGTTCGGACAGACACTCGATTGCTTTTTCTTGAATGTAATCCACGTCTTCCGGGGGACAATAATCATCATTGCTCGATCTAAATTTTGAATTAAAAAAAGTTTTAAAATCTGCATAAAACTGACCGTTTCTGAGAGAAACCGGCAAAAACGAGAACTAAAACCCCAAAAAAAGAACGTCGGGTGCATTCTAGAACGTCGGATTCCAGAATGCCACATTTTAGAATCAGGCATTCTGCTATCAGTGACAATTTCAATTCTCTTCGATGGTGCCATTAATAAATCGGTCTCTTTTGATCGGATTTCCACAGAGGAAACTTTCGTGATTAATCCACTTGGATTAATGCAAGGTAAGGATTTCAGGTTAGCATCACAAAAGATGATTGGGAGGATTTCAGACGTTGGTAAAAAGGGGTGATTTCAAGCAGTTTAAAAAAATCACCGTCTGGGGTGAAAATTTCGGTTTTTTTATTCATTTGGGCAGCCAAAAAGCTCGGTTTGCCCCCTTGATGGATGTGCGTGGGGTCCAGGCGAGGCCGGCAAAAACTAGGGGTAGTTTTTTCAACTTTTTTTTTTTTGGCAATTTGTGAGTACGAGTCAGGTTGCGGTGCCTTTTTTGGGACGTGTTCAGACTCCCTCGCCCTTCGTCCAGCTTCCCCCTCCTGCATAAATAACAAATTTTAAAACCAAAACTAGCATTTTTCTGGCAAAAAAACAAAAATTGCCAGTGGTTTTTTGGGCGTCCGAATGATGAGCGAGATAGCATCGGACCGATAAATTCACCTGAAAATGCCCACACCAATTCCTCAAAGCAACACCCCCACAGAGGGGGCTTCAAGAAACAACAACAAAATGCAGAAGTTTTCAACTTCCAGTGTGTTTAGTGGGTACAGAAAAAATAGAAAACAACTGCAGTTGAAATCCAGTTGTTGCTTTTGTTTCTTGTGCTTTAGCTGGGTGTCTACATGGTAGTTTTGGAAGTGCTTGAAAAATCATTAACTGAAATTTAGGTTTCTTAAATCATTGGGAAATCAATGTTTCAAATTAAGGTATATTAGTCATTGCACTGAAATTGGGCATTGAAAGGTTTTTTAAAAAAATCTTGAGTTTATTCATTTAGCTAGTCTGAAATGCCCAAATAAAAATTAATAATTTGGATTTTTCTTTGATTGAGATAAAGGCGTTTGAGGTTTTTATGTTCCATCCCTAAACATATCAATGGATTAGCAAACGGATCCAAATGACGTCATTTTATTTGGTACAAGGCGTCATTTCCTGCTTGAAAACGTGGACTAGCTTTACTGACAGTTGGTAAAGACAGCAGTGATCTGTAGACAGCCTGAAGCCAACATACCTGGCCACTGTCACCACCAAAGGCCGGAAGTCCATGTCGCGCAGGAAGTTGGTGAATTCGACGCACAGTCCGTCCACTTCCGGTCTGGTGCTGACGTGGTGCGGAAGCTGACCGTTGTCACACGTACTTCCGGCGGTCTGGATCATCTCGTAGTCGAGGGGCGTGTCCGGGTTAGACTCCTCCCAAAGGCGGAGCAAGCTACAAACATCTTCTACCCTAAAACAAAATGCAAAAAATAAAGGTCATTTATGTTCAAGGAGTTTACTGGACACCCTGTACGTGCTAAAACTATACTACAAAAAAACTACTCTCCGGGAACAAAACTTAAACCCTTTTAATATGATTCCCGAATTTGGTTTGACCCCCTAAAGTGGCATTCCAAATTTACTGAAATCTGTGGATATTATTTGTTTAAAATTTATGTACTGCGTATTCTACATAGGAAAGAAATTCAGCATGAGATTAGGGGATTTAACCAAATTTCAGGAAACAAATTATTAGAGATGTTTTTTTAATATTCTCGCTATTATCCCAAAGCCGATCAATTATGAAAGTATGAAAACATTTGTTGAATTTTCACAAATATTTTCTGTATTTTTCTCTTTTTTCCTTTCTTATAATGCATTTTTTTCAGGTTTAACAAATAGAAAGTCGAATGGCCTTTTCGGATGGCCCATGGGACAGAAAAAAAAATTTAAAAAAAATTCTGTTTTGACGCAACGACCATTTGGTCAATTGTTAACGAGCGACGATTTGACCTCTGAATTGCTCAACGCTTAAAACAATGGCAATTAACGAGCGCCATTGTTTTCCCCCTTTTGTTTGCGCCATTGTTTGAAATTGCGGGTGGGCGAATTAATTAACTGGCCGTTTAATGCATTAAAAATAATTAAGCAATTAAAAGGAATTCAAATTGATTCAAATTGAAGGAGGTCGTCATCCCAATGCAGATGTTTGATAGCGATTGAAAATAACTGATAGAAATCTAAAAGGCGATTAAAGTCAAAGAACATAAGTCAAGAAGTCAAAAAACATAAAATCGAAATAAAATTCCGACTGCTAAAAAAACAGTACTTTTTTAATATTAAAAAGTACTGTTGCGACAGAAGAAGCGATAAAAAAATCAAAAAAAACAAAAAAATAAAAATACTAATTGCAGGAAAAAAAAGAACCAATATTTTGCAAATCAAGCTAAAGAAATATTTGCGGAAATCACAAATAACAAACAATGGAATTTACTATACAGGGTGTCCACAATTAAGAGAGATCAGCGATTCGCATTACAGGGTGTCCGAAAAGCCCAAAACCCGATGAATTTTAAAATACAGGGTGTCTAAAAACTGGGTTTACAAAGGTGCTAACTTTTATTTCTCACATATATTCACAGCTGGCCCTCAACTGACCCTTGACGTTTGTCACCAAAATAACCATCGTGTTAACCCACCGTTACGCTTAATGGGCGGTTAGCAGCGGCGCTAATTGGCCCTAGAGGTAATTAGAAGGCGAAAAGAGGGGCTAAGAACAAAGGCCAGGGGGCGCTGATTAGAGGGGCAGATGACGGGATGTGACGCTCGGGTGCGCCATCAACGAGTAAATCGAGGGGTTTAAAAATATAAATAAACAGACAAAAGGACGGAGAAGGAGATTCAATTATTAATTAGTGAAGGTGGTTCCTGAAACAGTGGCAGACAAAAGTTGATTAAACCCGGGTTAGGCCGCTTCCGGTTGTCAAAGCGCCACTTAACGGACGTTTTGCTCGGATAAATTGAGAAAATTCCACTAATTTTAGCACCTGAGGTGAACAGGAAGTGGAAAAGCGTAATTCCTGGTGTGGACACACGCACACTATGACCACGCAAAAAAGTGTCATTTAGAATTAGTCTTCTAATAATTAAAAAATTATATATTTCATATATCAAAATGCAGGGTGACCCTCTAGTATTTACTATACAAAAATAATAATTAAAAACTTAATAAAATCGTACCAAAAAATCATTTAAATGTATAAAGTAGCATTTACGGTCAATACTTTTCGAATCGTACACAAATTAATGCTATCAAAATTTCATCAATAATTCTAATATGATTAACATAAATATAAAATTAACATAAAATTGTAATGTTCGGAACGCCCGGGGTCAGACCTGACAAAACAAATAATACCTGTAATTTATTTTATACATTATGCACTTTCAACTTTACGAAGACAATGTTTTTCTTTACCACAAAACTATTTTTTTAAAAATTAATAACATAATAAAAACACCAAAAAAACAACCCAATTTGATCAGCAATTACAAATTAATACCCGTATTTTATTTTATAAATTATGCCCGTGCTAATTTTAAAAGCCAAAATCATTCTTTTATGGCAAAACTATTTGACAATTTTTTTTAAAAAAAAATACGTTTTTGGACATTTTGTTTTTGGTACATTTTTCAAATTTTATTTCCACTTATTTTATTATTCATTTGAATATTTTTAATTATACTATCACTTTTTTGAGACAGGGAATAAAACAGAAAACCAGACATTCTTTTTAGAAAACTAGTTATCAACGCCTTCGAGCATTTCACAATGGAATGAGTGACCAGTGTCCACCCCCAAAGTTTCGACCAGCTCACGCGATCCCGGTGCGGCGATGTTTAATTAGCATTAATTGATAATGTTCGCTATTTAATTGATACGTCACCGTCCATAATTCATTGTTTTACCCGCGATTATCGACCCTGACCACTGGCCAAACCCCCAAGTTTTCTTTTCTTTTTAATTTCTAGCTACTAAACCCAATAATTAAATGCTTTTTCGATTCCCACAGCCAACACAAAAGCATTAATTAAGCGGAGCCACTTAATTGGGTTTTGGACCAAAAGCCATAATTATTTACCTGAAGAAGAAAAGAGATAATCATTAAATCGATTAACGAATGTTTTTCTTATCTAAAGGCAGCTTATTTAGCGATTTTGAAAGATTAGGAAAACTACTTAAGATGTACCGATTATTTTTTCAACAAAAATTGGATTATTTTCAAGATGTCAAGTTTCGGTTCAGGCTTAACAGAGCGTGGTGCAACTGGCCTAAACTCCGGTTAACTCCAACCACCGACTAGAGCATTTCTCCCCTCCCCTTTCGTTGACCTTCGACCCCCGCCGTCCATTTTTACCTGTCGGTTGACCTTCAACCCCTTAGGTTTTCCCCGCAGCGTGAGAAATAACCCTTTGCGTTTTCCCTTCCATTTTTTAGCCCCTTTTGTTGTCCTTAATCGTCGTTAGACGTCTGGAAATTAAATAGAAGAAGAAAAAAAAATACGAAGGGGTTTGCGTTGCGCCAAGAGCTGGTTAAATAAAAGAAGCGTTAAAAATAGGCCGTTCAACCGAGCGGAGAAAAAAAAAAAAAAGAAGGGGGACCCCCTAAGGCCCAAGGGGTTAAGAACAAGGGGGCCCTTCAACAGTCGGGCCAGATGGGAAAAGGTCGCTCTCACTGCCAAGGTCAAGGTGGAAGCGTTAGGGGGCGCGACTGAAGGGCTTTTTCAAGGTCTTAAAATTTTGTTTTCAATGACGTTTAGCGTATGGATTGAACAATAACTTCATTTTTTTGTAAGGGGGCCTTGAATCGTTTGGTAATGGAAATATTTATTTGCCCGATTTCAATTAGTGCTATTTCCAGGATTTTAATGACCACAACGACCGAAAACCCACTCACTTCAAATACCTTCAATGACTAAAGAAATTGGCTAAATTTCAACGAATGACTCTAAAAGTAGCATTTTCAACTTCCGTCCCAAACTTTTCCGGTATTTTGAACAAATTTCCCTGACCAGTGATGCCCTCTTGTTCCAGTAAACACCTTAAATATATGAACGCCAATGAAATATTGGCAATAAATGTCTCTGCCTATCAAAATAAAAATCATCAAAATCATCAAAAATCATAAAATTATCCAAATAATTCCATGTCTTTCCAATTTCCCTTCCAATTCCCTCTACAATTCCAGGTTTTCCAGATTTGGAGGTACCCTGTTTTCAGTAACTAATGTTCTGTTTTTTTTTATCAAATTCAATGCATAATTGAAAATTCACCTAACCCAGACGTTCGGGTTAGTAAACATGGCGCCCAAAGGTAAGGAGAGGGTCTATTTTTAGATTTTATATTTATTCTTGGTCACCTGCACACGAACCCCTTTCCCCTTAGCGAAGCCCCTCTTTTCATTCGCTTAAAAACCCCTAGATTTTTTACTCCAGGGGCTTTTGCATAATGTATAGGTGGAGAAAGGGGTAAAAGGGGGGAAAATGGCGTTACATAAAATGGCCTCCCCTAACCCCTCAATGCCTACCTGTTGCGCGTTTGAAGATTGATAAGGGGGGTGAAGGGGATAACCCACGCTGCGCCAAGGGTTTACAGGTTTCGAGGCTGAAAAGAATTCAAATTAGGCAGAAATTGATTACCTGATGAAGACCCTGATAGCATGCGAAAAATAGGGGACGCTGTTAAGGGGCAGCTGAGGGGTGCTAGCAAAAGGCACCACCAATTCCAATGGAAGGGCACCATTTTAGAGCACCTTGAAAATCACGTATCCTAAATAATGCAAAATCAATGACTTGAGATGATGTTCAATTACTTCTAAGGTGTAAAATACTGAGGGTAATAACCACGCACTTTTTTTAGAATTGTCCCAATTTAAATTGATAGACGATTTTTTTTTCTCCAAATACGTGTGTTTGGACAAAATTAGCTTTAGTACAAAACAATGCGTTTTCTGTTAAATAAGCTTTCTTTTTGTATCCCTTTTTCGTTAAAGCAATCTTGATTTTTTTTTCGAGTTCTTTAAAATAAACTTTCCGTTTTTTCACGGTTTCAAAGATAATTTTTAAGTTTTTTCACTTTGAAAAAATAAAATTAAGCTTTTCCCCTTTTCTTTAAAATAAGCTCGAGTTTTTTTTCTCCACTTTTTTGAAAAATAATCTTGAGATTTAACACTTTTTCTTAAAAATCACCTCTAATTTTTCACGTTTTATTAAAACAACACGTTCGATGTTTTCACCATTTCTTTTAAAATAAGCTCGAGTTTTTCCACTTTCTTTCCCCTGCACACAAAATGCATTTTCATTCATGGCAAAAAATCATTTCAGCAAACAATCAAACAAGTTAAAACGATATTTAAAAAGATAAAAAGTAAAAAATGTTGGCATAGTACAGAATACGTTTTCAAGATCCATGCAATATAAAATATAAAATAAAAAAATTAAGGTTAAAAAAGTTAAAAGAAATTTGAATAAAACGAAATTATGGATTATCACAAAATATGTCGTTAAGACAATACGTTTCATAAACTCCAATTCGATATCTTCGTGCACGTGCTCGCATTCGAATTCGAATGTTGGCACGCGCCCCCAGCGCCGCACGATAACGCCGCCGCTGGATGGCGCTGGGGTGGCGTCTCGAGCAGGCTCCACGCGCATGCGTCACGAGACGAGGAGGGGGTGGGTCGGAAGAGGCGGGGCTCCATAATAAGATTGACAACCGGAAAAGGAAATTTGCGATTTTTTTCTTTTCCTAATTATTATTTTTTTTTATTTCGTAAAATTTCGGTATAGGAAAAAAAAAAGAAAAAAAAAAAGCAGCGCGTATGCGGGCGACAAAGATGGCGTTGGCGCAGAGCAGAAGGGGGTGGTTGGGTGGGTGAATGGAAAACAGGGCGGTTTTTAAACGGTGGCTTCATGAAGGCTTAAGTCAATAATTGTTGGGAGACAAACGCAATTATTTCAAAAACCTAGCATCCTAACCTAGAAAATTTATTAACGCACTCGCCGGAAGTAGCATTAATGAGCGTGGCAGCAGCGATAAGGAGCGCGCACCAAGAAAACAAAGATGGCGGAAGCCTAATTTAAGCCTTTACATTTTTAAGGGCCCTGCCCTGAGTTAAGTCTAATCGACGATTACGGAGCGGTTTAATCGGCCAGCGAGGACCGGTTTAATTACCCTCCGATCTAATCGGAGTTTAGCGAAATGGGCAGAAATTTGCCCGGATATTTTTACGGAAAAAAAAATATGAATTTAACTTACAAATTGTCCTAATTTTCCTGAATATTGTAAGATAAAATTATAAATTAAACCTATAAATCATAAATTATAATAATTAAGTAGTCTATTAAATTTTCTTGGATATTTTTTGGGGAAAAAAATAGAAATTTAACCAAAACATTTTCCTAATTTTTTGGGCTCTTCTGAAGGGAATTTGTTAAAAATTATCAACCAAAAATTATAATGACTCATAAAAGGTATTGGCCTAAATTAAAAGCAATATAGGATGAAATCCAAAAACATGTTTTATGAAGTCAGAATAAAATAAAATCAGACTTCATTATTTATGCGTGTACATAAACGTAATTATGGAGACCTAATATAAATTATATTACCGACACGTATAATATAAGGAAAAAATATTCACAATTAAATGACAATAATAAAAAATCAGGCTTCATTATTTAGGCTTAATGGAAGTCCATTCTGTTTCGAAATTTACAGAAAATATCCGCACGCATTAATTTTGTTTTTACCAGCATTCTCCAGGGTTTATTCTGCCCAAATTGTACCGCAAATTATAATTCGAGCACGAATTAATTACATAATCAAGACGATTTAGCAAATGTATTTCACGCCGCAAGCATGCAGGCAATTAATCTGAATCTTTATTACCTTTATTTTGTTTTTAATTCAAAATTATTACAAAAATATATGCAATTTTTTTCAGCCAAACGGACGTTAATGAAATGAACGTTTGTAGATTCGTTAACTGCAGGAAACGTTAATTATTTTTAGTGGTAAAACTGATATCGAAAAATTCGAATTAAAAATACATAAATGAAAAATACATGTAATACGGGATGCACGAATCGGTAGGCCTAAAGTGCATGCTATATAGCTGGGTTCAGCCTCATGCATTCTATGTTATATTTATAAAAGAAATGCATAAAAAAACAGACGGGATAAAAGGTTTTTATGCATGGAAATAAATAATGCATGCAGGTTGCATTAAGATGACATGCAATGTTGAACGCATGCAGCGCCCAAAGAACTGCACATTTTTATTTTCACTTAGGCCTAACGCGCATAGGGGAAACTCCTTAGAAACCAGCGGAAATATTTATGCCAAGAAAAACAGGGTCTCCTCATTGTAAATGCGTGTGAATAATACAAAGAATACACAATGGCTGCATACATATCTGTAGACCCACATATTTAATGAAGATATTAATAAAACAAAGGTGCTTTCAGGGTCCTTCAGATTTTTTTTTTCTTTTGTGTTTTTTTCCAATACACACACACACACACAAAATATACAAAAAAATATACAAAAAAACTAATAAAATAAACACGAATTTAAAAAAATTCAAATTTTGTGAATTGCACCAACGCAAAACTATTAGTAAATATTATATAGATATATGAATTTTATTTTATGTAATATATGTTTATATTTAAAAAAATGCAAATTATTAAAAAGATTAATGCAATGATGCATGGATTACCACAGCGATTAATTAACCGATAAATTTATGAACTGTCAAACATTCGGCTAAATTACATTCTGCTGAATTTTCAAATTTACATCTAAAATGTTGGAAATATATATTTCGCTTGTATAGGCCCATCGTTTTAATTCAAAATTCGATACGTTTTAGGTTTTTCGATACATTAATTAATGTGTAAAACGCTTCTTTTACAATTAATGACAAATTCATTCATTCTGTTAATTCGATGAAATTTTATATACAGTGGGCAAAACAAGTGTTGGCACACCCAATAAAAATGACATATTTCTTAAATGAAAAACCAAATTATTTCAAAAAATTGTTTCAGATTATCACATGGACATCTATTTACATGCATGCAAAAAATGAATAAAAAATAATTTACCAGTTAATAACAATATGAAAAAATGTCAAATTTCGTGGACAGAAATGTATTGGCGCACTTTGTGAACCTTCAAAATGATGGCATCAAACACTAAAATATAACACATTAATACTTGGTATGGAGTCCTTTAGCATCGATAAATGCCAAATTTCCCACTCCCAAAACCAAGAAGAAAGAAAGTGACATTTAAATAGGGAAAAATGCCTTCAGTTTGCTTTGGATTACCACACTAAGCCACTAAAATGTTGGAAGACTGTTCTATTCTCAGATGAGAGTGCTCAAAGAAACATGGAATAAGATGGTAAACTAATATCACCAAAAGTATTTAAGGCAGTAATTACGGCTAAAGGACTCCATGTCAAGTATTAATTTGGTATATTTTAGTGTTTGATGCCAATCATTTTGAAGGTTCACAAAGTGTGCCAATACATTTTCGTCAACGAAATTTGGCATTTTTTTTTCATTTTGTTATTAACTGGTGAATTATGTTTTTGTGATATTCTCAAAAAAAAATTGAAATAATTCGGTGTTTTATTTAAGAAATATGTCATTTTTATTGGATGTGCCAGCACTTATTTTGCCCACTGCAGATGGAAAATTTGTAAATGAGATATAGCAAGTTTTCAAAACATGTTCAGAATACGTTTTGGGAACGCGTGATACAAAATTTCACGGAAAAATTAAAATTATTAATTTTCCAATTGTAGTAATTTGCAAAGCTGCTATAAATTTGTGAAGACTGTTAGTTACTGACACCCATGTTAAAACAGAGCATTCATTGTATATGTAGAAAATTATCGGTTTTTTTTATAAGCGCTTCGTTATGACCACTATATACGCAATACGACCGAACAACATCAACATCAATTATAACCGTGAATTAATTATTTAAGACGCATTAATTTCGTTTTCTCAAGAGCGATTAGCCAATCACCAGAGTTGACCGTTCACCTCGTTGAAATAGCATCGCATTTAGCCGTCATCTTTCGATGAATTCAACATTTCATTCAGTTTCGAATCGGAAATCGCAATGCGCCACGGCCAATTAGCGCAACCGCCAATTAAGACCGCACTATACTCTGATTTTGTTCAAACGACAACAAGTTAAGACGTTCTGCACCAAGATCCGATCAACATAACGGCCGATTTACATTATTTGGTATTTCACAGAAACCCCCTTTAAGAAAGTCATCTTATAACTTGTAAGCTTTAAAACGTTCATTGTCTTAAATTAATTCGGCCATTTTGCATTATTTTGTTTTTATATTATTATGGACACATAACAGAAATATCAACATTTTTTTTCCTTCAATTTACGAGCAATTTATATAAAGCTATTCGGTTCTACTAAATGCATTCAAATCTCAGCACATGTTTACACTGTATGCACTTATATGGATAAAGGATTATTTCAGTTTGACGCCACATGGCAGGAAAATTGTGGCATTCTTTGGTCAATTTCTGTTAAAAAAAAAGATATTTTTCAGATTAAAAATTGAACCTCGTTTAGACAATGCATTGTTCATAGATGTACATCAAGCAATCGAATTTCATTTGAAACACGAAAGAAGCAAAAATGTCATCTCATATACAGGCACAAATTATACATAGGTATGCTGAAAAATCAAAACGTTTATGTCAAATGATGATAATAATAATAATCATAAAATACGGAATATAATTGAGTCGATTGCAGGCCTCTTTATCATTATTTCTGCACAGAAAAACGTCCGTTGGGGCGAATTTATTTGAATGGTCCAAATGATATTCAATTGAGGTCCATAAGATATATTTTTTGAATATAAAAATGACACAACTATGATGTCATAACATGCATGCCAAGCAAACTAAATTCGTATATCTTACAGATATCAAATTAAGTTTAGGGAATTTAGATTTACAGGTCTATAAATTGCTCCTTATTTGAAAAAAAAACCATTTAATATTGCTATCATTTCGTTCATAATTCCGCTATCTATAGAGGTCAGTATATCACATGTCATCAAGTCGTACGCACTAAGCCGTTGTACTTTAATTTAAGACACATTTTATACAAAAATGAAGACTTCGCAAATTCGCAAAATCCTGCATTTATGGAAATTTAAAAGCAGCATTTTGTATAAATGAAAATCAAAACAGTTTTACTTCATTTTTTGTTGTTTTTTGTGCATGTCCCCCAATGCATTTCAGGCACAAAATAATCACACATTTCATTAGAAATTGGATTTCAATACATTTTCATACGTATTTAGTACGGCATTTGACGATGAAGTAATTTTAAACGCGGTTTAAAAGACATTTTGAAATGCATGTGTCTTACATAACCCTTCCTTCTATCCCCCCAAACCCTTCCTTTAAAAAACTCCTTTTGCGGTCCACGGATTCGCACCCATGGCGTCGAAAATCCAAAAGGGTCTCCGATTTGCATATCGGCAAATACAGTGTGCGTGTACGAGCATTTCACTGTTTGCGTTTTCTTTTTTTTTCTATTATTTTTTTATTTGGGCGTTAGGCCTATTTGCCCAGATGAAGAAGAAAAAAAAGCGTGAATGAAACCCAGCAGGTGGGTCCTCATTGTGAGAATTTTAATAATATTAAAGGTGGAGGCGATGGGGACGGGTCACGGGTGCGAGCTAGGGTTCGTCCTTTACGATGCCATAAGCGTTTATTCCATCATGAAGCTTCAGCTTATAAAATTTATATTAAAAAAAAAAAAAATGGAAAAAAAAATTCGAAAGAAAAAAAATATTGATGCTGCAGCTCTACGACACAAGCCATAAAAAGGCAAGATGGCGTTTGGAATGATCCATATGGAGAGAAATGAAAAAGCTAGCAACAAGACACAGCCTCTGCATGGGGAAAAATCAATCAAAATCTAAATATATATATATATTTGCCTCCATGGATGCGAGCGAAACAAGAAGAGACGACAATGGCGCATGGATGCAGCGCCATTTTGACTTTTTTTTTTTTTTTTTGCGCATTGCCAATCCACTTTCAAATTGAGGTATTGCTAATTCAATTCAACTCGGTAATCTACTGTCCGCAAGGGTATGCCATATGGTACCCTGGTGGAAAAAGCAGTATCAGTACAAATATACTGGTATATGGTGATATCGGAAGTACAAAAAGCCACTATATGTTAATGTTATTCTATGTGGTGGTATAACGAATGTTATAATAGTGATGCCACTAAGCATGATGATATCAGTAGTCCTGAAAAGCCACTGTATTTAGTGGAAGCACGAACATTATCATAGTGATGTCACTAAGCATGATGATATCAGTAGTGCAAACAACCACTATGTCACTATAATTATTGATACCACTACAAAATTAGCAGAGATTACACTTAGTATATTGATGTCAGTAGTCTAAAAATCACTATATACACGTAGCCTATAGTGATGTTAGTGTAGAATAATATACTGATCTATTCATCAGGGCTATTATTATGACCATTAATTACATGTACAGTTTAATCCATTATTAAAATGAATTTAATACAAAAACGTAAGAATTAATTTCTGTTCGAAACGTACTCTATAAATAATTTAAAATTCGATCAATATTTTCAAACATACAAAACTGCTCACTGATTTTCACAAATTTCAATGACTGTGAGGCTTGAGTATTTCAAGCTCATTGT
>JAQIXS010001566.1:0-28934 GCA_034700785.1 Rossiulus vilnensis | reverse complement strand
AATCACACGGTAAGGTGTTTACATGCATAGTTTAATTCAAGTTAACATACCTTAAACACTGCATGTAAACGTAGTGTTAGTTATCAAATCCTACTTCACAGTGGTCAGTTCTTTTTCTGTCGTCCTGTATTTTTTATTTATTTACACGTTGTTTTCCTTAATTTTATTAAAGTTTATGGAAAGAAATAGAGCTGTAGCCCGTCTCACGTGCAGGATACTTATTTATGTGGTTTTATGTTGGGTTATGCGATTGTAATACACACAAATAGGTTATTAAAGCACTGAATTTTTGACCGCATATTTATAGAACTATTGTTTGAAAATAGTATGATACTAATAGGTTAATTTATGGAATATTTGCACCAAAAAACGGGCCAGAATTAAAATTTTAAACTTTGTAGAAAATCTAAAAAATTGGCTTCGTTATAAATGCTAGCTATGAATGACATCATAATATGAAACCAAAATGTTGAAAACCTCCCTCAACATAAACCACTCACCCAGTTGTAATTTAGTTCTTCCCTATATGTTACATGTAATTTCTCACAAAATATGGCTTCAGTATGTGTCAGACCTTGTCAAGCAATCAAACGTTTTACGCGATTCATATATTTAGCTTTTCTTGAAACCTTTTCTGAAAAAGAAACCTTCCCCATTCATCCACTACATTTTTATGTAAATTCAATAATAATTTTGGCCAACGTTTAGTGTAGGTGTGCGCAGTAGGCGAATTTTCCATAAACATTACATGTAATGAATTTTCGACCACTCTTCTGCAAAAAAAAGTTATTTTCAAGGAAGCAAATGTCATGGCGATAAGTGACTAGGCCTACTAGGTATAATAATTGCCATTGAAAATGTTGTCAACTTTGGATTTCTAATATATAGACATCATATTTGGTTAGACAATGTGTTGTTATTGTGCCATGATAACGTACTCTAACTTTGTAGAGGGTTACACCAAGGTCAAAGTATGCGTTTCTCCTTTGATAGGATTACATTGGACTGTTTACACACTCATTCTGATTACCCACGCAGAGCGGTGCGTTTTCGTGCGCCAAACAGTGCAAAGAGCTCGTATAATTGTTACATCGCAGGCGCTGATGTCTAAGTGGCGTCCATTTTTTTTTCTAGAAAATAGCACGAAAAAAATATTTACATCGTAGGCCCTGGGGTCACCTTGGTGCCTTCTTTTTTCTTAGGACATGAACTAAAAACGTGATACGTCGCAATCCATGCGGTCACCTAGGCGACCATGTACAATGTAGTTCAGAATAAGAAAAGCAAGAACCAGCCTACTAAGTGCGCTCTGTCCTGAACTTACCTTGATGTTCATTTAGCCGTTCTTAAGAGGGACGCTTTTTTTGTGCGGTCTATACCCACCTTGTAATTGGGCCGTTTTCAATTTGTAAGCAGTTTTTCACGATTCTGGGTTGTTCGCAAAGGTACGTACGCGCCCCTCCTGCGCGAATTCGGCCCCGGGTTCAGTTCAGGTCATTCCGCGGTAAAATCGATACAATCTGAACTAAACCTGCTGACTTAACGTTTCGAGTTGGTGCTCTCATTGCAAATTATTTACGTAAGCGATTTAATGTAGTGGGACTCCGCGCTTATCTTTTTAATAAAGAATGAGCTGGAGAATTATTCATTAGTAGCCTACAGTTGGCTTAGCCCGGAGTTAGCCGGATCGTGTCGTTATTACCCATGTAGGCACTTCACATGTTCTGCCCTTGTGCCAAAATAAATGAGTTATTTAGATAATCAACGCTGGATTTTGCGCATAGTGTAGGAGGCACATGTAATTAAATTTCGTAGCTGATGGTAGGTTTGTCGATATCGTACCTTAACACTGTAAGGTGGTTAATTGATACAATCTTTAAGGGTCTGGCAGCCATATTGGAATGCTGCGAAAGTGACCAATAAATTCGAAGTACTCATATGAAAGCTACTTAATTTTCTTTCGTTGTATCAGCTTAAAAAGATACGCTGGTAAACGACAAAGCTATAACAAAGCACTACAAATTGATTGTCAATAAACGTTCTTTGCATTGATGAATTTCACGACGAGCTAAATGAATTGTAACACCACCATTTAAAAAAACACATGTACAATTACATGTAAGTTGTTTCTTTTGGCAGGTATTTGCAATGAAATCTGAGTTGGCGACCCAACCATTTCATGGCAACGGACGTTTTTGCAGTTCCAAATAATCATAACATGCCTCCAACAACAGCGTTTTCTTGACACCACTAAATTGAAAATTGTTGAAGACCACCTAGCAGGACTGTCAAGGCGAAGATATATATATACACGTACTGTATGTATGTGGACAAAAATTATCCGGACCTTGAGAGTATGTCACGCAGAGTTCAAACTGCGTTTTCCCCCTTTTATGGATTGTTCAGGGTTTTTGATTTTCTAGGGAAACTTTTAATTACGTTTTTCAAGGCTTCTTTCAAAGGTATAAATGAAATTTTGCCATGTTTACTTTATATGGCTTGTATTAAGTAGAGACGCCTCTAATTTTTTTTCTGGGTGACTCTGGGTATGCACAGAGTGACTCGAAAAGAAGTGAGCGCTTTTTGAATAATAGTTAAATCACAGTCGTTTAAGCATCTAAAATATTAAAGAGTCTATAGACCAATATGGGAGGCGGCCATGTTGGGACTCATAAATCGTATTTTCAAACTGCGGCTGCACATTTTGACGATGTTTTGGTCCTTTGGAGCGATTTTACAAGTAGTTGCACGTAAATTGGCCAAAGCTGCTGAAGTGGATGCATGTCTCTCAGTTGCAACCTACGGGGCTTTGTGCGGTTGCCAGGGCGACGCGAATTATAAGCTAAGTAGGTCGTAAATGAGTATTTTAATTTTCGTCTATTTTTCTATAATGCGGCGAATGACGCACGTAGCGCCCACCTGTGACAGCGGCGCTGGCAGGTGAACGTGCCTCAACGCAGCTGCTTTTGATCGATTCGGGCCTTTGTTATGCCCACTATTGTGCGAATCAACTTAAAAACGAAAGCCAAAGTTCGATTTGTAAAGCTGAACAAACGATGGCGACAATTTCAGTAATATTTGTTAGGTCGTTGCAGGCTTTGTCCCGCTTTTAATGTTGTCAACTATTTCGGCTGCCATTTTGGAACTGCTGCACGAGCCCCTGAGGCCTTGCCACAATGCGCAGTGCTATAAGGTAATCTTGTGAGACATGCTTCGGCGAAATCCCGTCTGGGGTAGTCAGGGAATATTGATTTTTAAAAAATAAATAAGGGAAAACACAATTATTGCGTGATTGAGTATTTATGAAAATTTTGCCTGTGGCATTTCTGTAATACTTGTAGTAGTTCCAAAAACATGTTGAAAATGTAAGCTAAAATCTTCTATTACAAATTTAGTTTTTGAAAATTTGCATACAGTCACTGTGTTAATTTAAAATAATACTAAGAAAGTGTGTAATGATGTAGCCTAAGTTCCGTGATTGATGATACGACGTTACTAAGATTTGTATGAAAATTTAAGGTAACATTTGAACTGTAATCTAGTTTTCTGAAAACATTTTCCTATTACGTTAAAATAGCTGTAATATTTAGAGAAAGTGAAACCAATTTTTTTAGATGTGTAATTTCAATATTTTTTTTTGATTCTCAAAGAAATTAAATGCAGGAAAAAGTCAAGAAATTTACAATACTAAATCCGGTAGACATAATTGTTAATTATTAGTTATCATCATAGTCAAGACACGATACTCAGTTCTGTACCAATAGAAATAAGGAATTTCCATTTTTCTGTCATTTGCTTATGTATCATTTTTTAATTTTTACCAGTCAGGAAAATTTGTCCAAAAAATTGGAAAAGTCAGGGAAGTTAAAATCTTATTACTGGGGAAACCCCGCGCCTCCTTAAAAGCCAATCAGGCAGAGAGCGAATTGAATTGCCTTCTTTTCGAAGCCTTGTTAAGAAATTCGTATCCACTAGTTACTGAAACTGATTGTTAAGTCGGGCCAGCGTTTGAAAATTTATTGTAAGCAGGGATGATGTCATTAATGGCTTTTAACTAGGTTGTGTAGGACAAGCATTCACATGTGACTGAAATCTTTAATGCACCGCTCTCACGAGAGATTTCCTTCGATGACTTTACTCCGGTGATTTCATGGTGACAACACCGCAATTTTGGAACGTTCTCGGTCTGGGGATTTTGTAAACAGATAGGTAGCAGTTGCACGATGAAGTCACTGCTCGTCCCATATTCCCCATTTTAGCCGTTTCGTGACCACGAGTCGCCGTGCGCTAATTAGATAGGCTATCTGCGATTTTCTAGTTTTCTAAATCAGTGGCAAAATGCAGCTTTTTTGTTGCTTACTTACGTGAGGCCAGACTTTTATTATTTCCGTGCCGATTTTATTGCGTTGTTGGTAGGGTGTGACCGCTCGGATGCGTGTTAGTCCTGAAATCCAATTGGATTTTTTAGCCATTTGTTAAGGTTTTTTTTAATGCGGCTTTGTACAGAGCGATGATTTCACATCCATTGTTTTCTTGTGTTTCATGGTTTTTTGTGATCATCGTGTGTCTATTTACGCATGCGCTGTTTATTTTCTTCCTAATGTTAAATTCAACGACTTCCACCTTGGAAATGTGAATATGGCTGCCATCTTGTATGAGCCGATAATGACTATTGCCTTAAGTAGATAAAATGTATGCATATTGACTCAGTGAAGGACAACTTTTGAGTTGTCGTTGGAACTAATAGGCATATTGTCAAAGTTTTATCTTATTCATATTTCTTAAACGTTCACAACGCTCTTTTGCTAGATCTGCTTTTATCGTCTTTGCTACTCGTGAGGTTCCAATTGACGTTCCATCAGTACCATTGTCCTGGAAAAATGGCCGTAAAACATAATGCTGTATAACGAAGCATGTTTTACGTACAGACCTGAATTGCATAGGATACGTTCCGTCTCATTTAAAAACATTTGAAAATGGCTTAAATTGTTTGCTAAACATGCGTAAATTTAAAGATTATTTAATTTCGAACTAATATTATATTCCATTGCATACTTTAAAAAAAGAAAACTTGGTGAAGTTAGCTCTCAAAGAGAGCGAAACTTATAGGGAATGGAAGTTGAGGTTCATGATGCGGTTACTTTTTATTTGAGGTTTAGGCCTTTATACAGATTAAAAAGAAGCCCCGTTCGAGATATACCAATAGGAAGCCAAGTTAAATTGGAATCACGAGATGGTGGTCAATTCGATTAAATAATGCGGACACGTGAAGAGCGTGGAACCAACCCCTCCTAATTTTGCGGCGCACCTGCATAACGACCCGAGGCGCACCCCGGCGGCGCTGTTGGTGTCACCCCGACCGTCGTAAAATCGCCCCGAAATGCAAATGCGGCCCTACCTCGATGCCTACCTCTTTCATTTTTACCCCGGGTTTTCACTTCTATGACCCAGCCAGATGCTTTTTACCCTCCCAGTTCCACAGCAACGGCGCATCTCTCACGACCCCTTGCGGACTTGTCCAGTGGTCATTTCCCACGGGATGAAGCAATCATTAGATTTGAGGGCTATCAAACCTGATATACAATGGCTAAAATTATTTATAAACAACTCAAATAATTTGCATGCATTCCAATTTAATTCAACTCACTGCAATGTACTGTCAGCAAGGATGTGTCACATGCTAGGGAGTGTAATCCATCAACCCCAAAATCGTTTTTAGTATTTATTCTGCAAGAGCATAACAGCTGTATGCATGTATATACAGTGTATGTAGCTAAGACTGGCTGGCTGGAACCATATTTCAATTCTGCTTGACATTTACGTTGTACAGAATCTCTTTATAGAACGTTGATGTCATTTTTTTAAATAGAGATTTTAAAGGGTATCTCATAAAAAGCGCGAAGAAGAATGGGGATGGTATAAAAATGGGGGGAGGAAAGTAAGGGGCTTGCTGCATTGACGTCTCTGCGTGGGTGGACATCTGAACCAATCGGTGGTAACTATGGCGACGAGCTTCGACCGGTGCGAAACAGGTGGTCCATTGTCTGGGTCGTGTGCCCCCGACGTCGGTCCATTGTCGCGAAAAAGCTGACCCCGCTTGGGTCGTAACCCTGCGATTACTTTGTTCCCCACCCAGCTGCTGGCCCTCGTTGTTGGAACTGTTGCATGGAAACTGAGCAAACTTTCATTTTGATAATGGCCCGTTAATAATCACAGGGGGATGATTCTCTCGTTTATTTTAAAAAATTGCACACGGAACATGATTAGAAATGCTTTTGGAATTTCAACTTCGTACCTTGCTTACTTAAAGATACAGAGAGTAAGTACACAAATGCATGCCTAATTTGAGAAATTGCATAGCCTATACAATTCATGTATGTCCTTTGTAATATCATGAGGCTATTGTTCATAGTCATTGTAACGGTTGGCATAAACCTAAGATGTTGATAGGACTTCATTAGCAAAAACGTGAAAAGATACAGAATTGCAACTGTCGAAATGCAACCAATTTTGATATTGTAGCTATCAGTCACTACGTTTACATGCATGCATATTTTGCCATACCTTGAATAAAACTCCCTTAAACCAAAGATGTGGGTTTACATGACTTGCCTTATTCTGTTACCTGGTGCTGACATGTTGCAAAACATCCACAATCACATACCCATCTGAAGTTAAGCCTGTTTAAGGTATCTTAAACTGTTTGCATGCTATTTGCGGTAAGGTACTTGGTTCGAGGTGCCTTGAAACAAGAAACCTCCAGGCAGATTCTGTTCAAATACATGTCATGGTATGCTAAGGTTTACATAGGCTAGATGACTTACATAGGTCAAGTTACTTGTACATGCATTTTACAATAACAGTGATACAAATAGGAAGTTTAATGTATTTATAGTCATACACTTATACAAGCTATTGTAGTATTATGAAATTAAAGCAAGAAATCTCGTGTCTTGAAGTAGCCGATATGCTGTTTAACGTAAATAAGCCTAGACTAGGATTACAATATTACAGTGTAGTTATGTTTGAGCTCATTCCAACGTTGCCTAAGGGGGCTTTACGTTTATTGCACACATAGGACCAACTAATACACCCGTGGTTTACTTTCGCGTAGCCGATTTACAACAACAACAACAACAACAACAACTCGGCTATTTAGGGGTTTACAACCCTACTAACCATGATAAATATTAAAGTACTGATATATAATAATAAAGAAAGTGTTATTACGTCGATTTATACATCAAGCAGTTTCCCAGCCCAGTGACCAGTTGCACCAATCTTCGTTAATGGCCCATTATTGAATCGATTATAGATAACGGGTCGTTAAGTCACCTCACTAGAGAGATGATTTTAATAACGTAAACTGCTTTTTTGTTGAGAGGCAAATGCATGACAGCGCCCCCTGGGGCCCTCCGAAGGTGACCCCTGCGAAACTGGTCCCGTCCAAACTCGTTCCATAAAACGAGGTGCGTTAAAATTGTGCGCCCCCCTTGTACCCCTGGTCCAGAAGCATTTCCTCGTTTAGGGGGTTCATTCGGGTTGTTCAGTGGTTAAAAAAAAAAGCGGGGAAAAATTTGGGATTTTTAGGCTTGCTTCGTCGAAAAACCTGCTTTGTAAGTGAAAAGTAGGCTTTGTCAACAATTTTAAGGGGGATGCAAGGGGCCGGTTGAGGGGGCTGTTGCATTGATGGCGCTGTATAGGGTGGGTTGAAAAGGCCCTTGGAAGTGAGTTCCTCAGCCGTTGAGTTTGACGATGCGTATCCAGCTACAGTAGTTCAAAAAGTAAACCTTAAGTTGAATTTTGCAATTTGGAAATACATTTTTAAACTACTCAATCGAACGAAATAAAATTCGAATTACAGATCACAATAACGACCCTTTATTTTTCCAGCCGTGAAGAATTAGAAGCAAAGACAATGCCTCACAATGGTGCAATTAAATATTAAGAAAATAGGCCGTTAAACGCACTTTTTCAACAAAAGCAAATACACCGTAGACCTATAATCATAACGATTGTACGCATCTGAAATCTGGAAGTTGTGACTGACTGCAACGATGTGGATTAAAGTTAATTATAATCTTGTACTTGAAATAAATGTTCCTGATTATAGCATCCCGTTACCGGCTACCAAAAAGCTTTAACAGCTGTAGAGGCAAATAGGTTCTTTGATTAAAATCATTTCTTTGATGAAACATACATGTAGATCGGCTACCTATGGTCTGCCCAAAACTAAAACACATGTGCCACATCTGCGGGGCTTTCTTTATGCTAGAAGACGTAATCTATAAGCAGAATTTGTGAACGTGGCTGCTTCTGTTGAACAACAGCCCCTCTTGCCTGGACACGTAGATTGGAAGAATACTCGCATGATGTTCTGATTGATGTAGCGTACGTTTTCTAACAAGGTGTTTTGAACACCGCCTTGTGATATCCTCATAAGTTATAACTTAAAAGAGTGAAACCATCACTTTCTATTATTAGTTTCAACTACCAGTAAACGTGTATGTCAAAGTGGCGTTCACACGTTCACGTTTACTGGTAGCTGAAATTCAATGAATGAGTTTTGACTTTAAGCTTGTTGTTACGAACAACTTGAAATAAAGCTTCGTAGCGCCATCTGGGTGTAGCACGTTGCTTGTTTGGTACTCGATCTTCGGGCAAAACGAAGGCGAACTGCGTAGTGCGTTTGTTTCGTCGACTGAGGTCACGCGTTTCCCGTGACGTGACGCGTGGTGGCGCCCTCTAGCGCCCGCAGCGTTTGCATGCCCGTATATGGCGCGATGAGGGCGGTCCTTTCGGGGGTCACCTGACGGCAGCCGGTTTTGTTGTCGTTGCTGAAAGGAAACCACACCTTGGGATATCCCTGTGGCAAACTTCCAACTGCACTAAATAATAACAGCGCGCGAGGAGGGGGAGGGGGGGCGCCAGGCTGGGGTGAAACAACAATAAAAAATTGGCCAACGTGATTCCGTCCCAAAAAGACGTGATCTCGCGAGGCCCGAGCAGTTCACGTCTTCGCTCCAGAGGATCACCTTTAAAACGAGTTTTCAGCGTTTCACCCTTCAACGCTCGGGTAAAAAAAAGCGACCACGCAAAAAAACGGGGGTGGTCCGAAAAGTCCCTTCACTTTGATCCTCGCTGACGCCCACGTATTGGCAACCTATCCATCTTCTAGTATTTTAAGCCCAGCCATAAATGTGATCGTTCCATGAGAGCACTGACACTCGGTAACTAGGTTTTTGAGGATTGTAAAAAAATTGAGGTGTTCAAAGAGCGTATGGTACCCCTAAACATCCCTCCTGCTACGTAAATTTTGGAAATTTACCAACTATGAATTCAGAAACATCGCCTGCCCACCCGCTCCGGGTTTCCGCCAGTGAAATTTGTACCAAAACTTTAAGTTGACGATTGATTAGATTCGTTAAAAAATATTTTGCTAAACGAAAGGTTTTAAAGATTTCCGTGGCATTGACCCTTCTAGCTTATTTTCAAAGTTTTCGAGAAGAACGAATCCAATCTCCCGGATACAGACGCCATTGCGTCTCTAGGAAGCGTTAATCTGCTATTTACCTGTGATAAGCGTAGTTTATTTATAAAACATATCTCGTGCATTTAAAGCGATATTTCGCAAACAGCGAAACGAACAATCAACAAACGAAAGATACGTGTACAGTATAATCATACCTCACTTTACAGATTAGCTCAAATAGACTCCTGGGATGTTGGCTGTAAAGCGAAACGCTGTATAACGACACATGATTTTACATTCAAGCCTATATAAATTGCAGCAAAATCTCATAAAAAAATTAAATACATCACTATATAGAAAAATCAAAATACTTATAACAAACATTTTAAAGAAACTGAAGATTGCTGTCACTGACCTTAAGTCTCAAATGACAAGTCCACTTTTAAGTTTGGGACAGGATGCTCAGGGTTAGTGTGTCCATTGGAGAATTTTAATGTGTTTGTGTTAGAAAATACCAGGTTTAATTATTTTTGGAGATGTAATGAAACATTGGCTGTAAAATGTAACATGGAGGTCGTTATAACGAAACGCCGTATAATGTGCTATGAGTGTATCAAGGAAACCGTTGCCCAGCAGAGTTCGTGCGACCCCTAGTGAACAACAGTTTTTGAATTCTAGGTTCATAACTGGCAAATTATCCTTATTGCAATTTTTTTCGTTGCGAAAGAAAGTCAAAAATGCGTCCGGTACAAAACCTCGCCAATCTTTGGGTCGTACCACCGCGGAGCAGTACTTAAGTATGAGGCGAGGTCGGACTTAAGCTACAATTTCACCGCACGACACATGTGCGGGCTCAGCATAGTGGGAACCCGGCCTAAGGGTTGGAACCAAGCCCGGTTGCCCGGGCACCTTAAGTAGGCCCTTACTGGGGTTCCGCTATATGTTAAATCTGGGTCGTGAGGATGTGCGAATTTAGATCCGGGGCTGGTTGGATGACGCATCCGTGGATTTTGCGAAATTTAGGGCTAGTCGGTAGGTTGTCCATCGAAGTGATTCATTTAAGTTGGTGAACAGCTCTTTAAAGTTTTCCAGATGGAATGGTTGGTAATTGCGCCGAACGTTTTCTGCGATCTGACTGATGGATTGGGCTGAACATGTAAAGTACAAAACTACTAATAAGCCACCATTACTGCTGCAACTGAGGTACCTCAGGCAGCTAGATCTGAGTCGATCGCCAAGTGTAATCTAGAGTTGACTTGAAGCTCGACTCAATGGCAAACTAGGTGAAAACCAGTTCATTATTGTGGGGAGAGTCCACCTCCAAGGCACGGCTCAGCTTCGAGTCCAACTCACGGGCAAAACATCGCTGCCTAGCTCAGCTTAACCAGCTCGCATAGCAACTCGCTATTTCCATACGGCGAACCTCGTTGCTCGGGAGCGTTCTTTGCGAATGGCCCCGTAGTAGAAAAAAAGCGTTGTGCGTGCTTGAGGCCAGTGGAGGCGCCGCCTCGCGCTGCTATTGGCCAACGCTGGTGACGTCGCTTGTTTTCGTCTCGAATCGAGGTTAGCATAAAAGGACGGGCGAGCTCCTGCGTCATTCCGTCGACGTTGCTTGTGAACACCGGGCGTGAGCGCGCATGAATTGGAACGAGAGCCGAGAAAATCAAACGGCCAGAGTCGAGCGGCAAAAAAAAGCATCAAAACGCCACGTAAACACTACAGCGAGTTGCAACGCGAACTAGAGTCGGATTAAGCGCCAGAAGTGAAGCGCGTTCCATTCCCGAACGCAAAACCCACCAATCGATCCGCCAGACAAAAGAAGACCGAGCAGAGCTGCAGCCATCTTGGATTTGTCGTGTCGCTGGTTTTCTCCGTTTTTCCTGTCCCGAATGCGTCTTCGCCACCGCGAGCATCTGCCCACGTCGTCACCCTGCCTCCGGTACCGCCATCGCGTCTTCTCCTAGCGACCATCGCCTCCCTCTGTTCCGCAAAATGAAGGACGAAATCGAGAGCGCCGCGGTCTTCCTGGCCAGCCTGCTGAGGATAGGCCACAAGCTGACAGAGAACCAGGTACAGATCTTTCGAGGGACGCTGGAAAGCCTGTTGGGCGATCACTTCCGCCACCACTGGTTCCCCGAGCGGCCGGCAAAGGGCAGCGGCTACCGCTGCATCCGCATCAACCACAAGATGGACCCGATGCTGGCGCGGGCGGCCAAGGCGTGTGGCGTGAACGACTCCGGGGTGCTGCGCAACATGTTCCCCAACGAGCTGACCCTGTGGATCGACCCCTGGGAGGTGTCCTACAGGATCGGCGAGAACGGCAGCATCTGCGTGCTGTACGAGGCCAACGAGGTGAACATGGTGCAGAAGGAGAGCTTCCACGCCAAGTCGTGCAAGGGCAGCGTGCACAGCATGGACACCCTCATCACGGACAACAGGAACCTGAGCCTGGACCGCCACTTCACGCAGTACGTGCACAGTTGAGCCGCTCCTCGTTCGCGTTATCGAACTTCGCTACCTATGACCTGACACGACCACGGTACGAGATGTGAACGGCTCTCCGAGAAAATGGACCCGAGGGGGCCAATCCCCCACCCCCCCTCCTCTTCCAGCTTTGATGGCTTGGGTCGTCGAAGCGGTGCTGCCAGGGAAAGGTTCGCTGGCGAGGGGCTGCTCGCCATAAAATGGGCTCAATAAAATGTGTAAGGGTGGAATGCAGTTGCGTAGGTTTAAAAACGAAATTCTGAAAAAAGCGTTTCAGTTCCTAAGTCCAGGACGCATGATTTGATGGATTTGAGGCATGATCAGATTTAAAGTTGACTGCGCTTTTTAATATCCATATTGAGTGTTTTTGCTTGAAATTACAGCTGGCAATGAATCAACGTAGGCCCAATCGAAATAAAAAATTCAAATTCAATGCTTAATAAATTAGTTGCAACTAAACTCGAATAAACAGAAAAAAACTGCCCTGTGGTTTGGGTCTTGAGACCAAAGCATATAGCCTAGCTTATCAGTTTGTCAGATCCATTCCATTGCCAAAACAGCCAAAGAAAATTAAATTCAAAAAATAGTAATTACTCCTGCACCGAAGTACAGGTAATTTATGGGTTTAACTTTTTAACGTTAAAGACTTAAGATTAACATACCTCATCTGAGAGGTATGCATTTAAGATTGTAAAAAAGGTATTTTTGGTGGTTGGATATCACGTCAAGCTAATGTCAACATTTGAATTTTTTACCGTAAATATGCCACTCATCTGGATCTAGTGGAACTAGAAAATTAAATTGATCATGGCGCGCTTGTCTGCTTCCATCCATAATAAGTAAATTGCATATGCAGTGCAGTTGTGAGTGTATAGCTCTATTTTGGTGACCACCATCCCTCGCCACGCCAGCCTTTTTTCCTCCGGTATCTGCCCTCTTGACCATCATTGACTCGTGGCGATCCGATCGCTCGCAAACCAGCAAAACGTGTCCAGTGATGTTTATAATGTGGTGATAATGTTTCTTTTTATGAAATGACGATCTCTGATTTCCTCACACCCGTGAAGTACAACGGTCATCCGACGCTCCTCCTATGAAAACAAGCCCGAAAAACCACCGTCGCCGCCATATTGGATTCCTTCCGCATCCCGTCTACCTACAAGGGACATTGCATTTTTCGCCACCAGTGATAACACGGATTAACCTATACTAGTTCGGGGCAGCTGCCCTCATCCCGCGTGAACTCTTGACTGTCGCTCGACGTCATTGTTCCGCCATGGAAGAGCCAAAAAATACCAAATAATGGCCGCCATCTTTGAAAATTCCCAGCTACGGGCGAATAAAAGGGGACCAAATCCGCCAATGTCGTCGAGCGTGCTCGGAACACCCGAACTTTTTTCTCACCTGCTGAAATTCTTACGTGAACTTATGAACGCGTTTACCCCGGTGGAGTTTTGCTAAAATATCACCTAAGGCCAGTTTGTTAAAGGTTCTGCCAGACCGCCATCTTTCTTTCTCCACTCCATAGCCGTTAACTCATGTTTTTCTCGTGATCTCTCGCTGTTTTGTCGTTCTCTCGATGCCCCAAAATTTGTTCCCAACTAACCAACGGAAATTTTCAGCCTCACCCCATCCCCATCGTCATCCAGTTTCTACTACTGCCAAAATGTTACGTTGCCGTGATTGCGATCAACCAAAGTGATATTTTTTGAGTGAAAATTTGGTGTCGCTAAGTTGTATAAAAAAAAGCCTAAGCCCTTCCCGTGGAAGTGGGCGTCCCCTTAGTTCATGAAAGATCTATTAACGGCCGGGCGCACCCGGCTGCTTTTCAGTTTAATCTGCCGTTTAGGTATTTAATCGCGGAATTGAATTGCTGCTCGGTGCGCCCGGCTGACCATCCTGGATGGATAGGCCGAATCGCGTGACTCTGCCCGTAACCTCATCGCATAGTTTGCGTGGATTTCAGCGTTTTTAAAGCCTCGCATCGTGGCTCGTGTTTCTGGCCGCTTGCACCAAGCTCCGGAGGTAACTCGCGATTAAACTCGTTTCGATCGACCACATTTAAGCGAATGAAACGGTTTAGTAGCGGTTTTCGGTAAATTGCGCTTGGTGCAACGCGCGCCGGTGTATTTTTTTGGATCTTTTTATCCCAGTCTCCCCGACAATGGCGTCGAAAATCTTGTCAAAAATGCAACTTTCCCTCCAAGTTTGCGGCGGTTTTTTCAATAGGGAGGGGCGCCGCAGCCCGTTGCACTTCCATCGGTTATCGCCCTGCGAAAAGTTAATGTTAGTTTCGTCAAATGGTACCCTGTCCAGTAAATGTTTCCCGTTAGCATTTCGAAAGCGCGGGGGACTTGAGTGACGTCATTGCGAGCGATTCCGTGCTGGTGCATGACGTCATTCTGGCCACCTACGCAGAAACGCGGTTATGCGACCTCCGTCCGTGTAATGTCAAGCTATACTCGAGTTGGTCAGGCGACTCAGGTCCAATGTAGTATTAGTAAATTTATCTAGAACTACCAAATAGTTTTATTTTGAATGCTCGTCTAGCTCTACGTGGACACAGGCACCATGATTCAGTTATGTGAATCGATGGCATTTGAGCTGAAACGCATCAGATGCAGGATAATAAATGGAATTAAGATTCCAAATTTTGTGACAACAGTTGGCCCCTGTGTGACACCCACAGTACATCTTAAAGCCTCGGAAATGAACTGACCTGATGCGTTATCAAAATTATTTTCAGTGGGTGGAAAACCATTTGAATTTCGTAGAAAGAGATCTAGTAATTAAAGTAAAATTAAAATTTCGAAATATTCGTACGATTTCGTCCATCTCAAAACCCGTTCTAGGGCTTTTCGATTTGCTATTTAGGCAGTTCTGGACATGCCTAATTCTTCGCTCGAAACCTGAGTTAGCAAAGCGTGTGTTTTTCTTCCCCGCTGCTTAACCTCGTTTCATGTTTAATAAAAATTACATTTCTTTAAGTGTAATTGAGAAGAGTCGCGTTTTTGAGGACATTACAATGAGATTGAGGTCGCAGAATCGAACAATGACAAGCGTTTCTGGAGGCTGCTGTGAGGCAACACGATGGCCGCCATCTTGGCTGCGTTTACAATTCAAGCTTTTAGGCCTACTTTCAAAGAATACTGTTGAAAAACAGGCGACGCCGTGTCCCGGTCGTCCCCCAGCCATTGTCCGCAAATTTATTCGTAATTATTCGCAGAGCCTGATTGCGTGACCCTCATGCTAACCTCCAAGACGTGTTGGGCGTCCCAAAAGTTCAAATTCATTTTGGTCTTTTAGGACGCCTCGCCTGTATCCTTAAATAATAAATACACCCCAACCCCCCGCAGTATTACTTTACCGGTCGGTTGCACTGCTTAAAATGCTGTCGCTTAAGAATAATGGCCCATTATGAATTCATGGCAGTCTTAATTCCTCATGAATTGTGTACCACTGATCGAAATTTATTTGAAAATTATGTTGTGACATCGATCGACCCATTAACCGTTTGGCTTGTCAGTAAATATAAATTTTCGGTAATCGGGAATTAACGGTCGTTACTGTCTGATTTGATACTGCAGTTGAATATGAATGTTGCTAGTCAATTTAAAAAAATCAGTTGTACGGCGGTTAACTTTTTAAAGTTTAATGCGCAAATTCGTTAATTGCCGGTTACTGTGACTTATTCCCGGATCAATTGTTTGCTTACGGGTTAAGTTATCTGAATGTCACATTGGCATGTTGATCGTAAAATGGTTGTCAGTCACACTATGTAATCGACTGTTCTAAAATTTGTTCTTATGATTTCTGCTTGTCCCTTAACACGTTGCATAATTGACCAGCAATTAAAGTTGTCCCAGTTAAAGCTGTCGCAACCGATCTCTAGCGTTTCACATTTTAAAATTTCACAAAATTACTAGCGTAACCAGATCCGGAAGTTGCAAAACGGTGCCCTCCCACATCTACCTTCCTCTCTTCTAGCTCCGTAATAAGTAGACGAATAGGCCTAAAGGATTAGGATTTTTTCGTATTTCAATTTCATAAAACCGTTTCGTTATATTCTTCAGTCGTTATTTTTTTGTTATTAATTTTTTCCATATTTTTTTCCGTATTTTTCGCTCTTATCTTGCTGTACTCTGTACTTCCTCGCTCCTCCCCCACGACGGTTTTTAGTTACTATCTAGTTTTTCCTACGAAATCATGACTGTAATTCCTGATCGTCCCTTCGGCTCGTTCCCCCCACCTCAACCCTTTCAAATTGCATTTTTTTTTCAGTCTGTATCACCTCCCAGGACCCACCCCCATGCCCGATATTTTTTACTTGTGCGCCATGCTGCATTTCGTCACCCCGGTGCGTGCACCGGATCCCGGATCGGCAGTGCACAAATTTTATGTAAAAATATTGTACAAAGCTATTTTTTTTCTCGTCTGTACAGTTACTAAAGTAATTTGTGAAATTTCTTAAAACCTCGAGTCGTTTTGTACAGTGAAATAAAATGACTTAGCTAGATGCAAAATATTCAATGATTTCTTGTTGCCTCATTCACAAAACGTGTTGATTATCGACTGGGATGATAGGCCTACTCGCTCCGAACTGTTGGTGTTTTACAAGAGCCGGGCATATTTGATCAAATCGGACGTCAAGTCACGATGGTGAGCTTCTGTTTTCTTAAATGCGAACTTTTACTTCTGTTTCGATATATTTTCTTGAACGTTTTCGAACACGTAGCCAAGGCTGCTTAACCGTCTTGCATTTGGCTGAAAAACCTTCAAGTAATCCAAAATTAGGTTTCAGAATACGCAAGCTGATTTATTTTTAGAAATTATCAGTTCCATCAGACCTGGAAGACTTGAAATTGTCAGGGAAATTAGTGAGACATGGAATACTAGGGGAATAGCATAGTGCTTAATTTTGAAAATTGTAAGGATATTTAACGTATATTACTTTTACGTAGCTTAAGAAATCTACTGGGATTAAATTCGGATCATGGAAAATAATGATATTGACATTAATTACTGATTTTCAGCAGTTTGATAATTATCATTTTTCTGATCTTTGATGCTATCTAAAAATCACGTTTAAACACGTTTAAAACGTGTTGAAAATACGTATTGGATTTGGAAAAAAATATTGGCATGGAAAGGTTATTAAAAATCAAGTGGGCACCAATGCATTGTAATTTACTGTGATTAGTTTGCACCAAAATCAAGATATGGCACTAGAAATAGGAAATTCCTCTTTAAATATTTAAGCATAGCTTTCCTTGCAATAGCATGATTCGTCAGGCAAATTTTGTTGTGTCGAAATAGGCCTATTTCGACACAACAAAGCTTTGTCTTGTTGCTAATTTGTCAATGTTGTTTGGCATAATTCAATTGGGGCGGTGTTATAAAAAAATGACAGTTGGTGTCAGGACTGAGCAATTGAATAGGTGGAACATGCATTATATTATTGCTATAATGTGTATCTCGTAATCGTGTTGAATCGTTGTGCCACATCTAACGTCGAATCATGCGATCGGGAAGAAATCTAGGCCTAACAGCCTTCTCGTCCCTGTTCGTTGTCGTTTAACCCATTTACGTGATGTGATGGCCTAAATCGGCCTGGATAGCATCTAGTGCGCACATCCGGAAACCTCGTGACGTCACCCTGGATAGTTAACTTCATGACCGCGCCGACGCCCGGCTATTCGAACCAAATTTTAATTGACCGATGGAATAGTTGCACACTTCCTATCGTGACTAATTAATTCTGCATCACGTTATGTAAGAAACGAATCTTCTTTGTCGGTAAGCCGCAGAATGGAGCACACTGCCCTGTGCTGCTATACTACAGACTAGTAACTATAGCCTATCCAAATCTACGTGTAGAATGCTACTGGGAATTCCAATGGACTAGTAGAATGCAAGAACCAGTTTGCAATCATACCAGTCCCATAACTTATTTGCTATCTGTCGGGCATTTGTGGCTTTCAGTGTTGGAAGACGTAATCTATAAGCTGAATTTCTCATTGAGTATTGCTCATTTTTGCTATAGATTTGTTTAGACTAGTTTCCGGACAGGTTTAGGCCAACTTATGGATTTTACATTTTCATCATCGACTGGTTTGGGTAAGCCAGATGTAGAGCGCAGATATGGCCTCTTTGATCGTTAACTGAAATGTCAATTTTCTTTGATAAATCAAAGAGTGACACATGCTTTTCATTGGGCTATTTGCTTCTTCACCCCACCATTGATTGGGACCGAAGTATGCGATGAAATTATCAAACGTAGGATTTGAGCTCGGATTACTTCCTTTGCTGGCACAGGATACACGCAGAATGGCACTTCTATGTTGTAGGCTATATCTACATTACACTACTTGAAATGATAAGAGTAGTAATCGAAAAAGGGAAGGAATTTCAATGCCACAAGTATCTTCGAATAACCGCCTGTATTACTTAAAAAATGTTCCCACTATGGCCACGGATACCCTGTAGATTTTTTTCCTGCTGGAGTTGCCCTAGGAGAGCTTTAGCAGAAGAAAAAATCAACATTGCATCCGTATTCTCTAAGGAGAATGTGACACTGTATTTTCCTACTCCATTAAAACCTGAATAGCTTGACTTATTTTGTAATTTAGTTAGGTTGGATTAGTGAGTTCATTTCGGTTCATGCCTAAAGCTGCCTGAAGAGGTACACTTTGTGCTTTGGTCGAAGCTGTTATAAGCATGTGGCACTCTGCGTCCAGCAGGTGGGTTGTTTCGGCAGGCATTTTCCATCACGGGTTTCCGAAGTGTGCTGGAGAATGTTTCGAAGATTACGATTTCGGAAGACAAATGTCATGACGGTATCGAGGCTGACGCCAAGCTGTACTGCCTTTTGGGTGACGCCATCGTTTTTTTCAGATTTCAAATGGGACTGATTCAACACGCGAACAATGGCTGTTTTGTGTCGGAAAAAGAGGGAAATGCTCGCGTTTTGAGGGATTTTTTGGAGAATCGTCCGCGCGCTCTTATTTGGAGCAGGTGCAAACACTTCCTCCGGCTGATAATGGGGGCCAGCTGGGGTTAATTACCTCCTCGCCTGTCGCATTTCGGCGAGCGCAACGAGGGTTTTCACCTGCGTTTTGCGTTGCTCGCAAAGCGCTTTGGCCGCTCCATTGTCCATTGTCTGGCTGCCTGGAGAATGGACAAAAAATGCCGTCGAAATGGGCGACCTGTCTCCTCTTTTGTTGCTGCCTTGAAGGGAGGTGATGTGGGTATGCCTCTTGGAGTTACATCGTTACGTCTACCCCTCTTCAAATGACAATCCTCCAAATCGGTTACAGCCGGTTTGGAATTCTTTAGAACTCGCCAAATTGTCGAAATCTCCTGGTCGTACTTCGTGAACTGTGCCTTCTCGCCCCTCTTATCGCGCGGAAATTACGACAAGACCCCTCGTTTCTTGTTTTCAAAATAACGCTAATTTGGTATTTATCCTTATTGCGATGCCTGTAATGGTGGAAAAAAAAATTGGTAAATGACATTTTGCAATGGAAAGCGCAGCGAAGCGATGTTGCATTTCACGTTTGCTCTTTTGAAGAACTACTTCCTCGATCACTTTTTTCGAAAATGTCCAGGAAAAGATACAGAAATGTTCAAGGCTGATATGGCTATAGTAAATTAATTCTACTTTGCAAAAAAAAAAAAATTTAATTACAATTCCTACTGATAATATCAACGGGTACATGTACTTTTTCGATTTTAGCGCTGAACGCATTGTTTATCGCCAAATGAAGGCTTGGTGTACATTTTTGGAGCTGAGAGCGATATTAACTATTAGGAATAATCTCATATGAAAGTCCTTGCACATGACAGCTAGATGATATCAAATTTTCAATATTCCTATAGTAATATTACTGTTGTATAGGCTATGTACAACATTGCTGTATGCAACATTGTCCGAGAGCGCTCTCACCTTAACAAAACAGATTAGATTTGTGAATTACTATCTGAGTGCAAGAGTGGACTTGTCAAGTTGTGCGCTCTCCGTGAATCGCGGGAGTAGCTCGTTCCCTTGTCCGCTCGCAATTTTAAACTCTCGGTGGCTGCTATCGCTCTCAGCTCTCAAATGGACACCCTTTCTCTTTGCAAAGCTGCCTTTAAAATCTGACCAAGTCGCAAATGTCGTGTTTATCTTGACACTTTTTCAAATCCTCGTCAAAATTGCTTTCGAAATCATCTAAGTTCAGAGCGATTTGAATCACAACAATCAAAATTACTAAATGTTTAAATCTATCAGATACAAGTAGAGTATCATGTCAGAGCAAATCATCAATCAGGCTAACTGTTCAAAAGCATAGGGTTGAGTCATGCTGTTAGGATAGGCTAATCAGTAAAACTGATTCCAGGCGATGAAAAAGTGATGAAATCAAATCCCAATTGCAAATAATGTCAAAACAATGAAGGCTTCGAAAATCACATGTCTGATATTCGGTGTGATCTAAGCCTTTCATAAAAAAACGTAAACTAGGTCAGCATATTTCGTTCCTACTACAGACAAAATTGATATACAGTTATATGAACGACCCCCCGTGATGTAGCATTTCGCGTTTCGGTGGTTGTGGGTGTTTTATCAGGGACTCGGGTTCCTTGGTAATTTCCGCTACGAACGAGACGCGAACCCGAACCGAAACCATCGACTCATTATGCGTACTAATCAACTGTGGAATACGTTAATTAGAATCGAAAGACGCAGCTGCGGGACCTTGAGACGTGACCCCTGACTTAAAGCGTTATGCTGCGTGTCAGTTTGAGTGGTGAGAGCAAAAGTAGCCTCTCGAGAGCGCAAACTCGCAAGTGGATTTGATACTGAGTAACTGAGAGCTGCTTATATGAGTCACTGAGAGCACACAGCTCTCAAGTGGGCGTGCAGTATCCATTCCTGGCTCTCACAATTTCGAACAGTTGAAGAGTGCTCTCACTTTAAAGGATACGTGTACATGAGATCAAACATGCAAATAGACACGGTTCTGAGAGTTAATGTCGCGATTTCCATCTCACGAGAGAGAAACGCTCAAGTGGTCAGGCCATCCTGAGATTTCTCTCGAAAGTTGCTACCGCTCTCACTCTTAAATTGGGCACACATCATTAGGGCTAAGCGAGGCAAAATCCGTATACGCTGAATAATTTACAGGTGTACACGTGAAGGTTGCCAGCTCATGGTTTGGAAGGTTAGCGTCTCTCGCTAATCGCGGCTTTTAATCGAAATTATACCTTGTATGGTGACAGTTAATGGACGACCTTGAAAGTGAAGAAAAGCAAGAACTCTTTTAGGTTTAATTTGGCGGCGGTGGATGGTTCCTGTTCGAAGCAGAATTTCGGGCTTACTCAGCTCCTCTAGCTAATTGCGGCACCGTTTTACACAAATCCGTGCTAATAAAATATCTAATGGCTCTTGAGCTTCTAGAACTCTGTGGCCATCTTGGGCTGCAGAACATAAATTACCACTGCACCCACAATCGTTTTTTTGTAGTGTTTTAGAAACTAGGCTGTAGCGCATTATCTAATCCCAGGTAAATCCTGGTTTAGGGCATCCTGTGAGTGCGAAATCTTGTGATGCATATGGTTCACATGACGGTAATTTTTCAAATTATTTGGATAAAAAATGACGCAAAAGATGTCGTATATCCCTAATGTGCCATCAAATTCTATGCCAAATGACGTAAAATTTTTAAATTTACAGAACATGACATTTTCAACATCTCAGATATATCCTTTGACCCATAAATAATATAAATAGACGTGATTTGGCGATGTAGGTGTTAACGGATCGATATATTACCGGTATATTAGATAGAAATGATGTCATTTAATGCCGAGGGGAGGGAGTTGTAAACCGAAAATTCAATTGGGTAAAACGACCATTCAAATTTTAATTAAGTGTGCGTGGTTATTGACAGGTTTGTACAAAATCTAGAAATCGAATGTGCAATCAAGTTCCTTAAAGTGGGGATTTTCATTTAATATGACAGGGTTCCCTCAGACCTGGAATTGTCAGGGAATAGTGATTAATTTTTTTAAAGTCAGGCAAATACATGTAAGTTTTACATTTGCTTTCAAGAAGTCATGATATTGACATTACGTACATGAAATTATTTGCCTTTGATTCACTCGGCATTTTACTGATCAGTGTACTGACTTTCAGCAGTCAGTTAATTACTAAAATTTTCTCCTTTCATGCCATCTATGCAGAGCATGTTATTTCGCTTTTTGGACTCAACGGTAACTTTGTTTTTAGAAGGGTGTTAAAATTTCGTATATTAATGGGTTCGTAGAATTTGAACGGTATGGAAAAGATATAGAAAATCGTAGAATTTACACCAAACCCAACCCACTTAAGATACCAATGACCATTGCTAGTTACATATCAGTCAGTCCTGCATCGATAGAACTAGAGAAATCTCACTTTTTGAATCATGACATTTCCTGAATTTGCGTATATCATATTTTTGCATTTTTAGTGGTCGGGGTATATGTGTCCAAAAATTGGAGAAGCCAGGGAATAGTCAAGGAAATTGAAAATTTATTTCTTTGAGAACTATGTATGTACGAGCTACTTGGTGAAGGGTCTGGATGTGTCCATATCATTAAAGGACCAATTCAATTCAACTCAGTACCCTACTAGCAGCAAGTGATATGCCATGTGATAGAGGGGTGTTATACATGCAGCTTAAGGCTGTCCTTTGGAAGAGCATTCCAATGTCGAATGGCATGTAATAATACTGACCAGTAGTACGGATCCGAATGGGCTCGGAGTTCCATAAGCGGGTTGGAATGACAGTTATCCTTGAAAATGTCCAATGGATGAACGGAACATGATTTAAATTTTAGAACTGATGTTGAAGCTGGCTAATTTGTTGCTATATGCATGTAGATCATTATTGATTCGAATATAACCTACAACGAAGTTGTTGGGAAAAACTGCATTTCAGCATAGGCGGATCGCATAGGTCAAACATTTACATAGGAATTTTTGAACCTTTTCTAATTCCATTAAGGATGAAATGTGTTTGATCATGCCGTGCATGAAAGGCATCTTAATCTTACTAGAACCTGGCTACGTGCATGGTTGTTTACTAAAGATGATAGACCGAATTGCGGGGGTTGTTTTAGGTTAACAGCTCTAAAATTTGAATTAAATTCAAGAAAAAAAAGTAATTTGATACGGGGGTTGGGGGCGAGGTTGAATTACCTCCCTAACTTGATTAAATAGCATCCAATGTTTCGTCTTTTAATTTATTTTGAATGTGTAGAGCGAGTCCGACCTGCGCAACAGCAAGTGGGTTAATGAGAATTAGGATTAATCTAATAAGATGTTTCGAAAATAACAAGATGGCGGCCCTCGGTGGTGTGATCCAGCCGAATAAATAAATATTTAGTTTCGGTGGTTTGCGTTTTAAGATAAGATGGTGCCAAAATCCGCTCAATTAACGGACGGTCAACTTCCAAAATGTGTATTTATAAACTTTAAGTGAATTTTGCCCGTTTTGATAGTCATTTTGGGTGAAGTTCAGACAGGTTTTCGAGAATGCAAGTGCGTGTAATATTAAAATACAGATTTAATGAATGGTGGAAAATGTATTTAGATTTTAATTTACTGGACGAATAAAAGGGAACAAGGACTCCGAAAACTACTGCAGTACTAAAATAAATCATAATGATATATATGTACATGTATACATGCCACATAGTTTTTCAAAGATTCTCTTATGGAAATGGAAATTTGAATGAAGAAAAATGAAATGGTTGTCCTTAACGGAAAATCAATAACTTGAAAAACTGTTAATGTTTCTTATTTCTTCCTTGATGCCATCAACTAGCAGATAGGCCTAGGTTATGAGGGAAAATAGATAAAGCGATATTTTCTGCTAAAAACCTATTCAAGCAGTCTCGCTCACTTATACAGCAATTGTATTAAAGCTGATCCATGGAAATACTCGCCATTTTTCTTACATATTTTGGCTTCAAATACGTATTATACTTGCTAAATTTATTTTTTCCTGGGTAGAATTGGTTTTTCAATAGGGTTTGAGTTATGTTCTACGAAAATAGGGTTTCCCTAGCTCAGTGAAAAATGAATTTTTTTTGCATGGTAGGCATCATTTTGCCGGGCTTAACTCGGATTGTTTATTTACCTTAAAACGTTTCCTGAAAGGTAAATACGAAGTGTAATAAAATCGCACTTTGACTTTTTACAAAAAAAAATCCCTATGAAAGGCGTGAAACATGGGGAACAATTTGGAACGGGTTGCCGCCTGAACGACATTGTGGACCCAGTTTTCGGAGTTCTGCAGACTACGAGGGTGGAAACCTCGAGTTTTGTTTTGACGTTGAAGTTGTTCAAGGTGCTCAAGTTTTAGTCCCGTTAATTGAATTAATGTAGTTATGCATGGGAATGAACAGGCATTGTTCTTGCTTCCCAACCCAGTTTTCGCAGCTGGATCGCATCTCGGGGGCAATTCCTTCAGTCAGGCCAGGGTCGATTTTGGGGGAGATGGAGGAGGGGTAGTCCACAATTCATGTCGTACTTTAATAAGCGCAAAGGTCTGCATCCTACCATTCTGTAATGGTCTTGTTTGGTTTATTCTAAACTAAGAAGTTTTTAGAAATTATTTACCTCTATACACTCTATATTGTTATTTAGAATGTTTCCAAATGTTTATTCTGTCTTTTGCGATAATCCTTGCAGGAGAGAAGCAAAACAATGCCATATTAGTTTAGATTAATTCATGTTCAACTTCTCGCGGTTGCTTTAACACCCTCCGGTTCTTAGCAAGACTTAGTTCTTTGTATGTAATAATCGTAATAATCTGCACGATTTTTACCAACTCGTTTTTGTTTGTGTCATATCACGCTCCAATATCCTCCTCACCTGTTGGGTCACCCTTAATAAGGAAAATGCGTCCCATGTGCTTAATTGCGGTCAAGCGCTGGCCTTCGTGCTCACTTACACTGTAGTTATTTTTTATTGCACTTATTGTTATTTCATTTGCATTTTTTTATGATTTCATCGAGTTCACGGCAGTCGAGATGAGCCGTGTGTAAGGTACCAATAGCCACGAAGGACTCTTGAAATTGAAACTTCGAGATGGTACTTTTTTAACCAAAATATTACGTATTGTCATCTTGCTCCCTGATATTGTGACGTCACTGGCTTTCCTCCATTGATAAAAATAAGCTCTTTCATCCCTGTCGCAAAGGGCCGATGGAATCGCCCTGGATTTTAAGATGTATTACGCGTTGCCTTGGCAACGGCATGGCAAAAAATCGAACATCCTCCCACCCCTTTACGATGAAATTATGCTGACAAAAGAGTGAATGGAGGGGAATAATGCGTGGGATGGCGGGGGAGGGGGGGGGTAGTGGGTATTCGCCCCCCCCCACTTCCCCCCGAAGAACCGTTATGCAGGCTTAGGCCTAAATTGAGTTTACGATCAAACGGACCAATCTCACACGTGCGTGGGCGATCGCTGTTATCCTTATTGCATCAATTTTTTCTTTCACATTTCAGAAGCCTGTTTCCACTCTTCACCTTATTCTAAATTTTCTCTTTGCCGAGTTGCACACTTGTAAATTTACGTTATTTTCTTCCAAGATTTTTTTATTTTAATTATGATGTGGGCTTATTGGCTGCTATTGTTTCACAGCGGTATAATTTTTTCATGGATTCTATCGTCGTCTTTTCTTTGTTTCTGAATATTATCATTGTCTTTGTGTTCCTGCTTCTTTTTATGATGATTGCTATTTCCTGAGAATCTTTATTTCTTGCTATTTTCTTGATACCGTATATGTAAACGGCCTATTTTGTGATGGTTTTAATTATTTTCTCACATAGTCCTCTTTGTAAAAAGAATATTTATGTTAATCGCCATGTTTAGCCTCTAAATTATCAAATTACATTATGAAATATCCAACTTTCTTCGTTTTTATTTCAGTTTTTTAATGCATTTTGCCATTGTTCATTGCGCACAATGTCTTCACTATCCACAATCTTCCTGCCTGCTTACCACATTTGTCATTTTTGTGTGTTGTCCAGTTATTTATGCCTACATAGTCTGTTTTGTTATTTCCTTGTTGTCTATTAATTTTTGTTCTACTTATCTAGGCTATTTCTTTTCTTGTTTTTCTTTCATTTTCTCTCTGGATTGATATTCCAGTTGCTTTCAGTATGGGTCCTGTAAAATCTTTTTTCTCATCCATTTGCCATACGAGGTATAACCGTGAAACTACACACCTATTGCCAATTTTCGTAATTCACTCAATCTGATGAACAGGTCTGCTTATCGATTTTCGGTATTTATCTATATAGGAATGGGCATCTAATGGGAAATATTTTGGACAGTTCCACGATCGATACCAATGTGGCAAATAGTTACTAAACTGACACATTAGGTTTATTTGCTTTCTATTTTGTTGGCCCTGTACTGTACGCCAGTTGATCAGTATGATTAATGCATTTTCGTTTACCGAGGCACGTAGACGACGCTGGCATCATTTATTACCTTTTAATTTATTCGTTTCGAAATTTGGAGCTTTTCCAAGCATTTCAATTCCAGGAATCAATATCAAAAATAACCCTTGTCCGATTTTCACATTAGCATTTGAAAATTCAGGCTGAAGGACGACCTTGAACAGCGAGTCCTGAAAGGTATAATACATGATAAACGTAATTATATCAGCCCAAATTTCTAACACTGCCTGCATCAAACTCCGTATTGGTCTTTGATTAAACACTTCGCAAGCCCTTGTTATGTAGCGATGATTTTGCTACGCAACAAAAAAGTGAATTATTCGAGTTTTTATCTGCGTGCCATATCGATTTATTTGGTTCATTACGTAGGCCCTATGTCATTTTTTTATTTTTCAAAAATAATAAAAAAGGCTATTAATCACTTTATTAATTCAACACGAGACAGTTAAGGATAAGCACACTCATAAAATATGAATCCCACCCAGCTGTAGGTCTAAAGAAATGATAAAAGGCTTATTTTGGTTGTCCACAATGAATTGACACCCTGTACAGACCCGGGCACCAGGGCTCGAAACCTTTCGTTGAGACTTGTTTAAACTCCGATTAGCGGTATCGGCGACAAATGGGTCATCTCGTATGTTTATGCTAAAAAAATATTTCGCTAAAGTAACGGGTTGATAGCGAGAAATTGGCAAATCTCCGAATAGATTTAGGTCGTGCCGGGGGTCAAACTGTGCGGGGCCGTCATGGACATATTGAGCTCGTTTTTCGGAGGAAAATATTTGCGCTTCTCTGGCACGGGGCTGCAGAACCTAGATTTTTTAAATATAAAGTAAAATTTCTAAATAAAATGTTACGCACGTGCCGGTGCGAACTGCCCTCGCAGTCCGAACGGGGATAGGCCTAGATTGCGATTGCAGAAGCGATCGAAAGGTCGTCGTTATTTGTGTGTGTGGGGAGGGGAAACAGTGAAACGTAAATAAGTTAATTTGAAACGCTGAGCTAAGTCACGTAGGCTGTCAGCTACGCATAGCGTGCATTTTGATGGATTTGTCAATTTCATTGATTTATTCTGGTAACTTACAGTATGCGCCACTCCAATGGAAAGCCTCGAAATGAGCCAATGCGAGGGAGTTGTGCCACACTGCGATTATCGCCAATGCATTCTAGAAAGGGCTCTGGCACACTATGATATCGAATGGAGAGAGGTACGGCTTATATAATATAAAACATAGTTAGGGACTGTCCATAGATTACACTCCCTCTCCTTAAATTGCATTATCGTATTTACCGCTGATCACCAACGCCCCCACCCCTTCATGAACCCTTGCAACTTTACAAAAATGAACAATTTGTGTACCGGTGCTCAGGGCCTCTAGAGAACGATTTCATTGTTTAGATGTTGATAATGTGGGAGTCATAGAATAAGTGTTTTAATAACGATCACAAATAATTGATTTGATCCTAGTGTTTTATACGAAATTTTCACTACAAATTTTACTGATTAAAGAATCACAGAAGACAAACAAGGATTTTTCTTACATTTAAAAAAAATGAAACTGGTGAGGAACACTTAAGCTGGGAAAGGTAATCAAAAAGTTGGTAGACTGTGTTGATTTTATAAAGTACAATTGAATAGGAAAAAGTCCAGGTAAAGTCTGTTTGTATTGTTGACCAGCGGAACGCGAAATACGTTTTTAGTACTCAGTTAACTTGTTTGAAATTTTTTTTCGTCTTACGTATCGCATTGACAGTATCCCGATTCTCTTGATGTTCATGCCTAATCAAGCCTACCGTCAGGACAGTGAGTGTTAAGGAGCTACCACTCGCCCAGTCAGTTGCCTGTTCGCAATTTTGGGAACGTTTGACGTGCACTAACGTGCAACCCATTGTGCATTTTCGAATGGTCTTTTGTCTAACATCCTGGTCACTCTTGTCTAGTGGGACGATGCAAGAGGGGTATACTCCTCTGGAGAGATGGCCAGCTGTCGGCTCTAATAATAAAATGTCGGCTGCATGAGCCGTTCCTGTTCCCAGACAGAGGACTAGCCACCAATATGGCAGCTGTTGTTTCTAGTGAATGATTTCGAAGGCATCCCCTTCCTTATACACAAAGTATCAATAATCAACATATGAATATACAAATAGTCATGTCAAAACCAATAGCCACCTGGTGACAAATACGATAGTGAAACAGCGCTGTAGAAAATGATTGAAAACGAGGGCTCATTGTTTCAGTTTCAATTCAATTCAACTCAGTACCCTACAGTCAGCAAATAAATGCCATATGGTAGGGGGGTCAAGCCCATTTTTAGGAGAAAGCTCCTACATCAGTTGCGATCGACTTAGACATCATTGTTAAATTGAACTTGTATTAAATTTAAACTATCGTCAGGAAGGGTATTCCATCGTCTAATCGCATGCAAAAAGAAAGACCAATAATAAGCATCCGTATTAGCACGGAGCTCAGTCAGGGGT